>CM053791.1:140600747-140855747 GCA_028749045.1 Cupressus sempervirens | reverse complement strand
GTTCCAATCATCTGTGTTTGCATTAATTGCAATTTCAATTCTACTAGTAATTGGTGTACCTATCAGACTTTCCTCTCCTAATGGCTGGTGAAGTAAAAAAATATACTGTTTTCAGGTGTATCATTATGGATTGGATTAGTCTTTTTAGTAGGTATTCTAAATTCTTTCACATCTTAAGATATATTGATCTTTTATCCTTCCTCCCCCTAGGCCTAAATTAATTCACAAAGGAATTTAATTTATGATAAATAAAAAACTAGGTAATGAAAGTGCTCAAGGGAGAGGTTATTTATTAATATGATTGATAATTGATCAATAAATCTATTGAAATAGAAAAATTGACCTCCATAGAATGATAATATATAGGTATTAATATATACCCATATAACGAGTCAAATGCGGGTATGGTTGAATGGTAGAATTTCTCCTTGCTAACTATTTTTTATTCTTGCAAAAGCATATTAGGTGATGCTTCTTTAATTACATTGATGATAATATCACCAATATTAGCGGTGTTACGATTACCTGCTCCTAGCATTCGAATGCACATTAATTTTCAGGCTCCACTATTGTCTGCTACATTCAAGTAAGTTTGGGACAGAATGATTTCTCCTCCAATTATTACCTCAGCAGAAAAAAAGGTATTTCTTATCAAATAAATGATCTTTTTCTGCCAGAAATATCTCTTTGGTTCAACATTATTTATGTGAACTAGTAATAAATTTAGTATGTATAGGTATTTTATATGCAATGATTTGAAAAGTTGCTCTTGCTATAGTTTCTAATACTCCACTTATTTCATAAAGTATTCGACCTGGTTTGATGATTGATATCCAATATTCTAGAGATCGCTTAGCTTTCCCTGAACCCATACGTATTTTTGTAGGTCTCATTCTAATAGGTTTGTCAAAAAATATACATATCCATATTTTAACGCTGTGATGGGCATAACAAGTAATCCTGCTTCTATCTGCTCAGATGTGATCCAAACAAGTTCCAATGCCTAAAGAGCAAATCTACCAAAACAAATGTGATTACCTCGAGAAGATATTCCCTTTATTCTCCCCTATGTTGATGATGAAATTTCATTCTTTTTGGGTTCTAGTCGATGGTTGTATAATATAATACTATTTGAATTCCATCTCTATTTCATAACTGGATATGAAAGTTTCTTCTCATTTGGCTCCTTGCGAAGAATCTATGGGATCATAAATAGTGAGGTCCTAAAATTCAATCAGTATTGACTCATTACACATATCAGTTATTCATATAATATGAGGGTACAAATGCCTCCATATGTCTAATAAGTATCTTATAGGTGAATATTAACTCTAATTTATTTGGGTTTTTTGGACTCCAATGAAATTTATTCTTTATTGGTTTATTTCTCCATCCTATCCAATGAATGATTAAGATTTCTATATGATCTTATGCAGTCATAGGTTCCATCATTCCCATAGCTTTTAAATGGCTGCTTAGGTATACCCTCTACAATGAAGTTCTTATTTATATTTATTATAAGAATCAATTTTCTTAGTTTCCATTGATCCAAAGCTTTTTTTAATAAATTGAATAGAAATAATCAGGATAATTCTTATGCTTTATGACACTGCTCTTTGAGGGTGATTTATGAACCATACAATACTGTAAGGAAGAAGATTTCATTTTCTCTTTTTCTCCTTCCCTTTTTCTTTTCTTGCATTACCAAAGACTCTTTTTCTCTTTATGAGAGATACTTTTCCTCTTTATGAGAGATATAGGTTCGTCTCTTTGTGTCATGGGAAAAAGGGTCTGTCCTTCATTTCTTTGATAGAACTATCTATATTTCAATAAATTTATTGGATCTTAGTTAGATAAAATATACTAGAGACCAATTTATTTTTATTTCAATTTCCCTATCATTCATTTTAGAAAAGAAGCAAAAGCTTGATCTCAACAAGTTGCACACTAAGCATAGTACTGCTCCAAGATGTTTAATAATTTTTATTTGATCTTATAGAATTTAAGATTTATGATTGGTTAGATTATAGAAAGATATTGCTCATCTTAAACAAAGATCCAAATTTTTATCCCTAATTCTCCATAGATGATTTGAATGGCATAATAACAATAATCAATTTTAGCTCAAAGGGTCTGTAGGGGCACTATACCTTTCATAGCCAATTCTTTCTGAGCTCTCTCAATTATGTTAAGATGCCCTTTATTTTTTATTTTAACACCTTTGATAGTTGCCTTTTCAGCTAGTTGAATAGCTTTTTTCATTATTATTTTTATTTCAACTCTCTTCTTTAGTTGTAGAGCAATATATTTTGCAAGAATTTTGGGTTCTCTATAAGGTGTATCCACCTTTTCTATAGAAATGAAATGTTCTCTGTTTATAGTACTGATGCGACGATAAACTGGCTATTTGATTTAGAACCATATTATGAATAGGTCTCCTATTGATTCTAAGGGATCAGATTCCATTAGCTTTTTCAGTCTAAGTGACAAGAAGATCGATCAGAAAAAAGAAAAAAGAAAAAAGGATCATGCTCTGTGGGATTTGAACCTACGACATCAGGTTTTGGAGACCTGCGTTCTACCAAACTGAACTAAGAGTGCTTTTTCTTATTATTTTTTTCTTGAAAGAAAATATTATTTCGATGTTTCATTGAATTAAATAACTATCACTCAACTTTTTACTTTTTTTATGGAAGATTTAGGATTAAAAAAAAGGGTAGGGATGACAGGATTTGAACCTACAACATTTTGTACCCAAAACAAACGCGATACCAAGCTGCACTACATCCCTTTTAATCGTGAGTATTTTTTATTCAATATTTTATATTAAAAATATTGAATTTTGTTTTCCACATTTATCTACCTTTGCACGTGAATAGACTGTATATATGGAAGATATAATGTAGAAGATGTCTATTTATTGACAATACTTGATTACTTACTATTACAACTTTATTACTATCATATCATATTGTAAAAAAAAAAGGAATTTGTGCCAAATAAAATATCTGTTTGCAGATAGTCATAAACTACAGGTGTAGTTGACCATATGATATATCTATCATTCTTGAGAAGGAGAACTCATGAACAATGCAAGATATAAAAACATATCTTTCCACAGAGCATGTGTTAGCTACTTTATGCTTGGTATTTTTATCCAGTTTATTAATTGAGATAAATCATTTTTTCCCAGATGCTCTGACTTTTCCCTTTTTTTGACTTTCATTTTTTTGCTTTCCTGCGAACCCAAAATAAAAAAATGATCTTAGATTCATTTCCTTTTCTTATTGGATAAATAAAATTTTAGAAGGGGAGGGTGAAGTTAGGACTAAGATAAAAGTAAAAATCTAGATCCAAAAGTTCCTCAAATAGTAAACTACTTGAAAATCTTAATTAAAGATTTTATTACAAGAATGAATTAAGTAATAAAATCTTTAATCATTTTTAAGACAACTTCTATCCCTTTCTCTTTCTTCTCTTTTTTTTCCCCAAATTGAAAAGAAGTAGATATAATACTAAAAGTAAGTTATATGGCCAAGGGTGGAAATGCAAGAATAACAATTACTTTAGAATGTACTAGTTGTACCCAAGATAGTGTTGAAAAAAAATCAACAGGTATTTCTAGATATACAACTTGAAAAAATTGCCACAATACTCCTAATCGATTGGAATTAAATAAATGTTGTCCTTCTTGATACAAGCATACCATTCATGGAGAAATTTTTAAAAAAAGATTGAATCTAACATTTTTGCCCTGAAATAGAAGTATATATTGAAGATATTTATTTTTTAATCTTTGTATATATATTAACAAGTCACTGTCAATATTTCTTTTTGAAATATTTTGAAACAAAATAAATAGTATTTGAAAGGTTCATAAAATAAACTATCAATAAAATGAAGCCATCTTTTCAAAATACATATAAACCATATTTTCAAAATAGATCTAATAAGTTTAGAAATAGATCTAAATTGAGAAGTAGATCTAAATTGAGAAATAGATCTAAGTCATCTGTTCGAAATGCATCTAAGCAATTTTCTCCAAATCAACATTCTTTTCGAAAACGTTTATCGCCAATTCAGCCTAGAGAGCAAATGATTTATAAAAATATTAGTTTAATTAATTGATTTATTAGTGAGCAAGGAAAAATACTATCTCATCGAAGGAATCGATTAATGTTGAAAAAACAACACATAATAGCTAGAGCTATTAAACAAGCTCGTATTCTATCTTTGATACCCTTTCTTTCTTTCAATTTAAAAGTAACCAGAGCTTAAGACTCCTCCATTTAATTCGAGCTGGGATATCTAACAAAGATAGTGCAGATTTTTTTCTCTTTCTATAAATAAAATGAAAATAATTTCATTATCCAAGTCATTCCGAATTCATTTTCACACTATCTTTAGTTTCCCAAAGAATTTCCCTGGGAGATTGGGTGTTACTATTTCATAATACAAGAATATTTTTTAGCATCATAGAGAAGCAATTATTATTTAATAAACCTATTTATGCAAGTTTTCTACAATTTGTAAGCAACTACCTTTTGTATAAAAATTGTATAAATTTATTATAGGAGAATCCATTAGCATAAGATGTTGAATTAATCTGAGTAATCCACAAACGACACAAATCTCTCTTCCACTTAATTCTATCTCGGTGAGTAGAAACTAAAGCTCTCATTTTCTATTGGTTATTAGTCTAAAAAGTTTTGAATAGGCTCCTCGAGAGCCTAATACAAATGCAAGAATCTTTTTTTGACATTTTTTTGCAATATGCCCACGTTTAACTCTGATCATTGAAGTTGATTCTTCATGGATGACTAATCTCTTTTTTGATCAATCATTTTTTAGGTAATATAAAACTAATTTTTCTAATGTATGAAATATACGATTCCAATGGCTCTTGCTACTCTAACCTTCCCAACCATAATTCCTTTCAGTTAGGCACCTTCTAAGTAGGCAGGGGATTGGACCTTGCATTTAAGTAATCAAAATAATAAATATACATATATATTATTATTTTCTTTTTCTCTTATGGATTTCTTTGTTTCTATGGTTATTTCTCTAATGGTAAGGTCCTCTCTATACGCCAAAGCCCTAAGATATGAGATGAGTATTTGGTAACTTGTATACTTTACCATCTCTAGCTCTACTCTTCCCTCTCGAATTACAAAGACTCTAAAGATTTATAGATACAGTAATGACATCTGTTTCTGATAGTTCGCAAGATAGCTGACCTTTTGTCTATTCTCACAACAATATAAACATAATCTTTATGTTTTTTAAAATTACTTTTTTTCCTCGCTCAATGGATTGATGACCATTCACTACCAATGAGGAAGTGCTTTTCATCCTACATAAAGGTGATTTGATTTGCATCAATTTAAACCATAAATTTCATTTTCCTCTGTACAAGGAAATTGATAGATCTATACTTTTTCACAGAAGAAAACTATTGTTCAATTTCTTGGTCTATTTCAACTTCTGATCCAAAAAGTTGAAAACTAAGTGATAGAGGTTTTGTAAAATCTTCTAATATGTTAATCGGTAAAAGTATTTTGGTTGGTTGAATATATTTACCAAAATAGCCTAAACCCCTCTTTGTAAGACTTGCATAAAAATAACCTACTAATGTGAGCAAAGCTAGAGCTACTATAGTATTAATATCATTTGTAGGCGTGGCTAAATCCTCGTGAGGTAATTGAAAAATTCCCCAACGGAAAAGAGCACCTACCCAATTAGAAACAAAGATAAATAGAAACATGGTTCCTATAAAAGAAACCCAAGGACCATATTCTTCTTTGCCAATCTGAGTTCTAGCCAAGTCCCAAACAAATTCAAGAACATATTCCACAAAATTTTGAGCTCCATTTGGAACAATTTGTGGGTCTTAAATAGCTAGAGTAGCTGAACTTAATAATGCAACAATTACAATCCAGGAAGTTATAAGTACCTGTGCATGAACTTGGAACCCCCCTATTTGCCAATAAAAATGCTGACCTACTTCCACACCGAATATCTCATAGAAAAAATTTAGTGTGTTAATAGGAAATTGTTGTTGGAAATGATTGAAATGATCATAAGTAAAGTTGTTGGAATAATATATGGAACTGGTAAAGAATGTCCTCAATCATTATTTTTTCATTGATGTCAAACTTGCTACTTGTAGGAATGAAAATTCCTTTAGTGATCCAAATACTATCAAGTAGTTGATTGACAAGGAGGAGGCAATCAATAAGAAGTAAACAGAACACCTAGAGAAAGGTTGAAGTTATGATGTTGTAATGAAGTACAAGGATCAGCTAAGCCATTCATGAAAAAGTGTATTTGATGACATACTATAAGATACAAAGAATGGGCACACTGAAACATATCAAAGATTAAGGTTTTAGCTAAGTCTTTTGTAAAGCTCAACTAAGTTCATTAGAAAGAAGGAGCCGAGCAAGCTAGTAAGAGCCGAGAAAATTCTTAGTTGATGCTGAGTAAACTTCAGATGTCGAGTAAACTTTAGATGCCGAGCAAGTTCAGATGCTGAGTGACACAGAGTTTATCAAGTGTCAAGTAGAACCAAGTGCCGAGCAGGTATAGGTGTCGAGTAACACAAAGGTGCCGAGCACTAGTAACTCAATAATGCCGAGTTGTTGCATTATTTTGGAAATCAAAGATTTTCCAGATCTAAGCCGACAAGGTTGTTATCTAGAAATTTGTGAATTAAAAGGAAGATAAGAATGATGAGCTGGTGGCACAAAACACCATGTAGAACATTTTTAAGGATACAACTGGAGAAGTTTCTAGAAAAGAACAAGATATGGGGTAGATACATTGTATCCTACCTAATCCATCTTGAAACCCTAAAATTGGAAAGGGAGAATTGAGCGGCAAAGGCAAATAAATTTTCTATTTAAGAAGACATAAGTTAATAAAAAGAGAGAGAGAGAGGTGGTCAAGCATAAAAGCATGAAGTACTGAAGAAAGTGCTAAGGAGAAGAAAGCACAGAAACTCTGTTTTGATAGACGACCAAAAGGATGATTGCATTGGCAGAATGAGTAAGAAGACTCAAGGAGACGAAGCTTGAGAGGAAGACAACCAGTCAAAGCTGAAGTGATTGAAGCCAAGCATAAGGATTGAACTAAAAGTGTGATCTAAAATTTGCAAAGTATGTTGTAAGTTACATCAAATCAAAAGACCATTATCGTTACTTTCTAGCAATTGTAACAGTAAGTTTAAATCCTATGGACTTAGGTTGGTTTAATAGCCATAAGATAAATCCTTTAACAGGGTGACATTCCAAGTGAATGTTCTAAAGACCTTTAACTAGGCCCATTCCTAACAGTTTGGTGAAATCCTCTAACAAGGTCACATTTAACAGTGTGTTGTAAGCCTTTAACAGGGCATCACTTCAGAAGAGTGAGAATCAAGTAGCATGTTACTGGTGGTTTTTTTCAAAATTGGGTTTCCACGTAAATCATTGTGTCATGAGTTGATCTTGCATGTTTTATCTTTGCATGTTGATTTACTGTAAATTGCTCATATGATTGATTTAAGTTTTGATGGATGAGAAGTATATGGATTCATTATAAAGAGAAAAAGGTATTAATAGGGCATTTGGACCTTGAATAACTGATTCACCCTCCCCCCCCCTCTCAGTTATTCTAAAGAATTCTAACAATTGGTATCGGAGCCTGACTGTTGATTTAGTTTAAAGGGACTACAAGCAGAAAATATCAAAATGTCAAAGAGAGAAGTTCCCAAGCTCAACAAAGACAACTTTGTTGCATGAAAAAGATTGATGAAACTACATCTTGGATCCATAGGAGATTATGCCCAAAATTCAATTGTCACTAAACATGTAGATCCAACAGGTGCTCCTACTGCAGAAGACATGAAAAAAAAACAAGAACACAATCAGACAATGCTAAAAATTGCCTCTGCACTTAGCTATGCTGAATTTGATGATATCAAAGGATGTGACACTGCATTCAAAATGTGGAAAGCCCTATCAGACATCTATGGAGGAGATCATAATGTACAAAGAGCAAAAAGAGAAAGTTTCAGAGGAAAGTTTGATGACATGAAAATGGAAGAAAATGAGAATGCTGCTCAGTATGGTGCAAGAATAAAGGAAGTGGTAAGTGCAATAAGATGCTTGAGTGGTCAACTGGATGAAGATACAGTTAATAGTAAGTTCTTAAGAACCTTGCTCCCTATCTATGCTATTAGAGTATCAACAATACAAGAGCTAAGATGTATACCAGGAAACAATCTAAGTTTTGAAGGTATAATAGGTAGACTCACTGCATTTGAGTTATCTAAATTTGACAACTACAAACCTAAAAATGTTGAATCTACTTTTAAGGCCAAGTTATCACTGAAAGATGCTGAACAGGTGAAACCAAAGAAAGGAAGAAAAATGAAGTATATATCCAGTGATAGTAGCACTGATGAGGAAGATGTGGAACAATTGGAAGCATTGCTCTCTAGAAGATTTCACAGGGGCAAAGGAAAATTCAAAGGCAAGATACCTATCATTTGTTTCAATTGCAATGAAGTAGGTCATATTGCTGCAAGGTGTCCACAGAAAAAGGATTCCAAGGAAGGAAAAAAATACAAGTATAGAAGAGACGATGACAAGAGAGATTACAAAGAAAAAGGTAAGAAGTGCTATATTGTTGAAGAAAATTCTGATGACAATGATGATGAAGTTGTTTATGTAGCCATGAAGGACCAATCTGATGAAGAAGACCCCACAACACTGGTAACATGTATAAACAAGAATGACAGATGGATCATAGACAGTGGATGCTCACATCACATGATAGGAGACAAAAGTAAGTTTGTTAACTTTACTCAGTATGATGGAAATAGTGTTAGATTTGGGAATTATGCTCCATGTTAAATCAAAGAAAAAGGTTCCATTAAGCTCACAGAACAAATTTCATGTGACAATGCATACTATGTTGAAGGATTAAACTACAATTTACTGAGTGTCTCACAGTTAGGCAATATAGGTTGCAAAGTGGAATTTGGAAACAAAACTGCAAAAATCTATACTGATGGTAAACTAATAGGAAAAGGAGATCAAACAAAGAGTAATCTATTTTACCTTGATATGAATGATGTTTCTTGTCTATTTGCAAAATTTGATGATGAATGGTAATGGCATAGAAGATTATGTCATGTCAACTTTGACAATCTAGTCAACATTAGTAAAATGAAGAAAGTCAGAGGTTTACCAAAATTGAAGAAGCCTAATAATATCATGTGCAAACAATGTTAGCTAGGAAAAATGACAAAGTCAAGTTTCAAAAGCAAAAATTATACATCTAAAGAGATACTTGAGTTAGTTCACACTGACTTATGTGGTCCAATGTAAATACAAAGCTATAGAGGAGATAAATACATAATGCTATTTGTTGATGACTATTCCAGGATGATGATTGTTATGTTCTTAAAACAAAAATCTGATGCTTTTCAAATGTTTAAGTGGTATGTGGCTAGAGTTGAAAAGGAAACTGGAAAAAGCTTGAAATGCCTAAGATCAGATAGAGGTAGTGAATTTACATCAAATGAATTCGAGATATTCTATAATGATAAAGGAATCAAAAGACAAATGTCATCTCCTAGAACTCCACCATAGAATGAAATTACTGAGAGAAGAAATAGATCTGTGATTGACTGTGCCAGAACATTAATGATGGAAAAGACTGTTGCTCTAAAATACTGGAGAGAAGCGGTAAGTGTATCTGTTCATACACTGAACCAAGTACAAGTCAAGAAAGGTACAAATACAACAACTTTTGAATTATGGTATGGTTACTCACCCAATGTAAAACATTTCAAAGTGTTTGGTTGTAAATGCTTTATCCTTAAAGATGCTAGAAATAGAAAATTTGATGCAAAAAGTGATGAAGGTATATTTCTTGGTTACTCCACTAGAAGTAAGGCATATAAGTGTTTGACTATTAACACTAACAAAATTGTGGAAAGTGAAAATGTAAATTTTGATGAGCACATAGAAGTCCAAGCTGAAGTACCAAAGAAAATGGAAGAGTACAAAACCTTTGTGTATTCTTATGAAGGAATGACTGTTGATAAGGATGATGACAATCAAATTGAAACTCAACAACAAACTTCAGTCTCAGTCGAGTCTCAACTAGTGAATGCCGAGTTGCATTTAGAAGCCGAGTTGCAGAATGAAGGAAATGCACAATCTGATTCTTAAGACAGTACACATAATGAAGAACAACCTAACAACGAAGTGCATAGTGATCCTAAATCTGAAAGATCAACCATGGAAACAAGGACAGAGCCAAGATTATCCAAATATGTAAAAAGACATCACCCTGCTGAACAGATAATTGGTGACAAAGATGCAAGACCAATGACAAGGAACAAACTAAGACAAGAATCATGTCTGATCAGAAAATCTGAACCCAAGATAGTATATGGTGCATTACAAGATGATGACTAGTATAAAGCTATGGAAGAAGAAATTGATCAAATAAGAAAAAACAAAACCTGGAGTTTGGTTCCCAGACCAATTGACAAGAATGTGATTGTCACCAAATGGGTATTCAGAAACAAGCTAGATGAGAATGGTGAGATTACCAAAAACAAAGCTAGACTAGTATGCAAGGGTTATGCTCAAGAAGAAGGAATAGACTATGGAGAAATATTTGCTCCTGTTGCTAGAATGGAATGACTAATAACTTTACTTGCATATGCTGGCTACAAAGATTTTAAAGTCTATTAGATGGATGTAAAATCTGCCTTCTTAAATGGTATACTAGAAGAAGAAGTCTACATTGAACAACCAGAAGGATTTGTTGATGAAAACAACAAGGATATGGTGTGTAAGCTACATAAAGCACTCTATGGTTTGAAACAAGCACCTAGACCATGGTATGAGAGATTTCACAAGTATCTAGTGCAAATTGGATTTGAAAGAACTGATGATAACAAAAACATGTACATCAAAGTAGAAGAAGGTAAAGACATTATTGTATTTGAAATCTTTGTGGATGACATAGTGTTTGGTGGTAAGGAAGTACTTTGCAAAGGCTTTGCTGACAAAATGAAACATGAATTTGAGATGTCTATGTTTGGAGAAATCAAATTTTTTGTTGGGTTGCAAGTACATCAACTCAAACATGGAATATTTGTTACACAATCAAAATACATCAAAGAAATTCTTAAAAAATTTGGATTGGAGGAATCCAAACTAGTCAGCACACTAATGACAACTAGAAATAAGCTATCCAAAAATGATGAGTCAACTGAAGTCAATCAAACAATGTACAGATCCATGATTGGAAAACTACAATATGTTGTACATAGTAGACTAGACATAACATTAGCAATTGGAATAGTGGCTAGGTTCTCTGCTAATCCCAAAGAAAATCATCTCATAGTAGTAAAAAGAATAATGAGATATTTTAAAGGAACTGATGACTTTGGTCTATACTACAAAAAAGAATGGAAAATTTGAGCTCAATGCATATACAGATGCAGACTAGGGAGGAAACATTGATGATAGAAAAAGTACAAGTGGAGGTGCATTATTTCTAGGCAAAAGGCTGGTCACCTGGACTAGCAAGAAACAAACATGTACATCCTAGTCCACTGCAGAGTCAGAATATGTGGCAACTGCAGTCAATTGCAGAAACACTGTATGGCTCACACATTTATTGAATGGAATCAAAGAAGAAGTAACAAAACCTGTGATATTGTATTGTGATAATACAAGTGCTATAAACATATCCAAAAATCCAGTGATGCATGCAAAAACCAAGCATATTGCAATCAAGTATCATTATGTCAGAGAATTGGTAGAAGACAAACAAGTAAAGTTGGAATACATTCACACAAAGGAACAAGCTGCAGATATCTTCACCAAACCATTGCCCAAGGATGCCTATGAATATCTAAGAGGCAAGTTGGGGGTAATACCCCAAACTCAAATAGTTTAAGGCAACAAGGAAGCTGCTCTGCATCAATAGGAATAAATCATTGAAATATTAACAAGTTGATGCAAAGGATGACAATAGGAGCAGAAACTCCAAATCAGTCACAAGCATGGTGACAGAGGGAGAAAATCAAAAAAAAGCCAAAGCTTATATTTTGCATAATAAAGATGCTACATCTTTGGCATTTATGTCAAAGAGGGAGAAATATGCAGAAATCTGAAAGAAATCTGATCAATACAAAGAAAGAGGGAGATATATATGAAAGAAGATGATATATGAGATCAGTACAGCAAGACAACGTATACAATCTTTGTGGTAACTGAGTTGATTAATTGATCAGTTTGGTTTTCCATCAATGCCAAAGAGGGAGATTGTTGGAAATGATTGAAATGATCATAAGTAAATTTTTTGGAATAATATATGGAACTGGTAAAGAATGTCCTCAATAATTGTTTTGTCATTGATGTCAAACTTGCTACTTGCAGGAATGACAATTGCTTTAGTGATCCAAATACTATCAATTAGTTGATTGACAAGGAGGAGGCAATCAATAAGAAGTAACAAGAACACCTAGAGAAAGGTTGAAGTTATGATGTTGTAATGAAGTACAAGGATCAACTAAGCCATTGATGAAAAATTGTATTTGATGACATACTATAAGATACAAAGAATGGACACATTGAAACATATCAAAGATTTAAAGTTTTAGCTAAGTCTTTTGTAAAGCTCAACTAAGTTCATTAGAAAGAAGGAGCCGAGCAAGCTAGTAAGAGCTGAGCAAATTCTTAGTTGATGCCAAGTAAACTTCAGATGCTGAGTAAACTTCAGATGCCGAGTAAACTTTAGATGCCGAGCAAGTTCAGATGCCGAGTGACACAGAGTTTATCAAATGTTGAGCAGTACCAAGTGCCGAGCAGGTATAGGTGCCGAGTAACACAAAGATGTCGAGCGCTTGTAACTCAATAATGCCGAGTTCCTGCATTATTTTGGAAATCGAAGATTTGCCAAATCTAAGCTGACAAGGTTGTTATCTAGAAATTTGTGAATTAAAAGGAATATAAGAATGATGAGCTGGTGGCACAGAACACCATGTAGAACATTTTTAAGGATACAACTGGTGAAGTTTCTAGAAAAGAACAAGATATGGGGTAGATACATTGTATCCTACCTAATCCATCTTGAAACCCTAAAATTGGAAAGGGAGAATTGAGCAACAAAGGAAAATCAGTTTTCTATTTAAGAAGACATAAGTTAATAAAAAAAGAGAGAGAGAGGTGGTCAAGCATAAAAGAATGAAGTACTGAAGAAAGTGCTAAGGAGAAGAAAGCACAAAAACTCTGTTTTGATAGACGACCACAAGGATGATTGCATTGGCAGAATGAGTAAGAAGACTCAAGGAGATGAAGCTTGAGAGGAAGACAAGTAGTCAGAGCTGAAGTGATTGAAGCCAAGCATAAGGATTGAACTGAAAGTGTGATCTAAAATCTGCAAAGTATGTTGTAAGTTACATTAGATCAAAAGACCATTAACGTTACTTTTTAGCAATTGTAATAGTAAGTTTAAATCCTATGGACTTAGGTTGGTTTAATAGCCATAAGATAAATCCTTTAATAGGGTGACATTCCAAGTGAATGTTCTAAAGATCTTTAACCAGGCCCATTCCTAACAGTTTGGTGAAATCCTCTAACAAGGTCACATTTAACAGTGTGTTGTAAGCCTTTAACAGGGCATCACTTCAGAAGAGTGAGAATCAAGTAGCATGTTACTGGTGGTTTTTCCCAAAATTAGGTTTCCACGTAAATCATTGTGTCATGAGTTGATCTTGCATGTTTTATCTTTGCATGTTGATTTACTGTAACTTGCTCATATGATTGATTTAAGTTTTGATGGATGAGAAGTATATGGATTCATTATAAAGAGAAAAAGGTATTAATAGGGCATTTGGACCTTGAATAACTGATTCATCCCCCGCCCCCCCTCTCAGTTATTTTAAAGAATTCTAACAATTGTACAATATTCATATTACCCTTTCTATATAAAGATAAATTTAAAAAATAAAATGATTTTGGTTCAATGACCGATTCCTCAATTATTTCACTATCATTAGTTAGGTTACGAAATAAAATAATGAAATGATTATTTCATTGATTAAGAAGATTTCTGTATTTCTAGACAAATATATCTTAATCTATTATATATGATTTGGGAATAGTAGCCAAATTAGTTTTAGCTTCTCTTTTTTTTGTTGATTCACTTTTTATATAATTATAATGCTCTACCTGTGCGAATTGCTAAAATTAATTTATTTAGGATCAATCGGATTGGTCCTCTACCATCATCATTGGTTGGGATTGGGATATCCACAAGATCCGGGTCACAATCTGTATCAACTAAGAAAATTGTGAGAATACCCAAAGTTCTACATTCCTGAATAACAATATATTATCCTTTTTGATTGAGAATTATTACAATATTAGGCAAATTTTTCATGTATCTAATACCTCCTAGGTCTTCCTGTAATTTGTTCAATTCTCTCCTAAATATTGTTGCTTCTCATTCTATTATAAAAAAAGTAAAAATGAAATCCCCACCTATAAATAAAATAAATATCAATTGTGTAGTAATTTAATTAATCATCCTACTCCTTTTCTATATCAAGTAAAATTATATTGCTATGTTAGAAGTAGGCTAGCTATACTTAGTATACTTCAAATATACCCTTGGTATCATATTGACAATCAAGCAAGGATTGTAAAAAATATCAATAGTTTTCCATTTAATTTAATTAATCATCCTACTCCTTTTCAATATTAAGTAAAATTATATTGTTATTTTAGAAGTAGGCTAGCTATACTTAGTATACTTCAAATATACCCTTGGTATCATATTGACAATCAAGCAAGGATTGTAGAAAATATCAATAGTTTTCCATTTCCTGATCTCTTTCTTTCATGGGATTAATTTACTCTTTATTTTAGAATAATATAGGGAGCTTAGCATGTTTGGGAATATGGGAGAATATGCTTTTGCTGATATTATTACTACTATTCAATACTAGGTTATCCATAGCATTACTATACCTTCTCTATTCATTGCAGGTTGATTATTTGTTAGTACGGGTTTAGCTTATGATGTATTCGGGAGTCCTTGACCAAATGAGTATTTCACAGAAAGCCGGCAAGAGGTTCCATTAGTAACTGGCCATTTTGATTCATTAGAGAAACTCAATGAACTTACTAGATCTTGATCTTTTTAGTACGTATTAATGACTATAGATAGAAACTATCCAATTTTTATGAGCTAGCTATACCTACAATTTTTTTCTTTGGATCAATATCAACAATGCAATTCATATAGCGATAAACTTCATTATAAACTAAATCACGGAGCTATTTATGACACAATCAAACCCAAATGAACAAAATGTTGAATTGAATAATACTAGCCTCTATTGGGAATTGTTACTTAATTTTGTACTTTCTATTCTATTCTCTAATTAATTTATCAATTAGGAACAGTAATAATATTTTTTCCTACCCAATTGAATTTGGTGAGATCTAATATTTCTATGTATAATTATTTATGCCTCATGAATACCTTTTTAAAATGTGAAAGGAAATAATAAAAATGGGTAGAAGGATCCCTCTTTGGTTGCTAGGTATTATAGTTGGTATTCTCGTTATTGTTTTAATAGGTTTTTATTTTTACGATTCTTACTCTAGCTTAGGTTCCTCCTTGTAGCGAAAAAATTGCCTTATATTATGATAAGAGATAGACAATGTAAGGAATACTATAAAAATTTAAGCAAAATTCTGAAAAGAGATAATAAAAATGGATTTGGAAGGTATGGCACCCAAACTAGAATGGGAAATTGAAATCCGAATTCTAGTGGCAAGAGCGAATGGAATGATAATATGATTTGATGACAATGCAACAGTTGTCATTGATCAAAAAGGAAATCCAAGAGGAACTCAAGTTTTTGGTTCAGTTATTGAAGAATTAAGAGAATTGAATTTCACCAAAATAATGTTAGGCATATTCCTAAAAAAAGATAAAAGATAAACATGCCTTTATATTTCGTAAATTATTAAGAATTAGTTCGTCATGGGTAACATGTTAGAATTGCTTTAGAATAACTAAGAGGAGGGTGGGGTGAATCAGTTATTCAAAGTCCAAATTTCCTATTCAAACTTTTCATTAAGTGTAGTGAACCCATTCAACCATTCAAGCTTTAACTTATCTAATCAACAAGTTATTGTAAATCAACATTCAAGCATTAACACATAAGAAATCAACACGTGGCACAATGATTTATGTGGAAACCCAATTTGGGAAAAATCGCCAGTAACATGCTACTCAATTCTCACTCTTTTGAAGTGATGCTCTGTGAAAGGCTTTCCCTATTAAAGGCTTACAACACATTGTTAAATGTGACCTTGTTAGAGGATTTAACCACCCTATTAGAAGTGGGCTTGGTTAAAGGACTTTAGAACATTCACTAGGAATGCCACCTTGTTAAAGGATTTACAAATGGCTGTTAGGCCAACCTATGTCCATAGGATTTTTAGATCTAATACAATTGCTAGAGAGTATTAGAAAATCTTGACCTGACTACAACATAGAACTTATCTTGCAGATCTCAGATCAATTCTTAGCTCATACCCTTGCCTAGCCTTCAATCTCTGCAACTCTTGACAACTTGCCCTTCTTTCAAGCTTTATATCCTTGAGTCTCCACACTCAATGTACCAGTGCAATCATCTCTTCATGACCACTCATAGTAGCAGAGCCTCTATGCTCTTCCTTCTTCTAGATGTCACCTCCTTGACACCATTCTAACCACTTTGCAGATTTGGCTCTTCAACAACAATAGTATCAACAGCGCGTTGCTTCTTGGTCTATGAATTCTTAAATAGAAGTCTTGGAGTACCTTTTCTCGCTTGATTCTTCCATTTTTCAATTTAAATTCACATGGATTAGGTAGGATTCATTGCATCTAACCCATATTCTCTTTCCTCTAGAAACTTCTTGAATAATCCTTTAGAATGCACCTAGAAACGGTTTACATAGGATTTTGTGCCAACAACTCATCATCCTTATATTCCAGCTCATTCAATGTAATTACTATGTCAGATTAGATTTGGCAAATCTTTGTCATTTGAAATAATGCAGCAACTCGGCACTATTGAAATACTGGTGCTCGACACATACTGTGTTAATCGGCATCAACTATGTTTTTCCTAATGCTCGACACCTGAAGATCACTAGGCATCAATTGAATTTTTTTTTATGCTCAGCACCTGATCTTCACTTGGCACATGAAGATCACTCGGCACACATTAGAAATTTGTGTTACTCGACTTCTACTAAGAATTTACTCGGTTTCAACTAACTTGCTCAACACCCACTAATGATCTTAGTTTAAGCTTTGTAGTCAACCTTGTTACAACTTCTTCCTCCAATAATTCTAAGTGTGACCAACCTCTGTATCTTTGAGTATGTCATCAATACATTACTTAACCATTGCCTTAACTGATCCTTGCACTTCATTACAACATCATAACTCAACCTTTCGCTTAGGTGCTCTTGTTACATCTTGTTGATCAAATCCTTTTCATCAATCAACTACGTGATAGTACTTGGATCTTATAAGAAAATATCATCCCTAAAAATAGCAAGTTTGACATCAATGAAAAAACAATGATTGAAAACATTCTTTTACAACAATCTTTCCTTCTTTGCAACAATCTCCCTCTTTGATCTTCAACAATGAGCTTTTTCAATCAGATTTTCAACATAACAACACTATTTCTAATCTAATAACTTATATTAGAAATGTTGACATGGTAAAAAAAAATAGTTTGAGTGGCGGCTGCTATTATTACCAAGAACATCACAAGGATTCTTCTATGAGAAGGCTTTATAGAGGATGTTAGGAAACATAGAGAAGGTCAAAAATATTTTTTTATTTTAATTTTAAAATCTAGGGGAAGGACGCAAAAGAGATATATAACCGCTTCAAAGCGTATTAGCAAACTTGGTATGATAATCTATTCTAATTATTGAGAAGTCCCTAAAGTTTTAGGTGGAATGGGGATTGCAATCCTTTCTACTTCACAAGGAATAATGACTGATCGAGAAGCTCGACAAAAAAAAAAGGAGGAGAATTATTATGTATTTTTTGGTAACTCCAAAACAAAAAGTAAATCCTAAATTGCATTTTTGCCTACAATATTGCAATGCTATAAAAAAAGTAATTTACTTTTATAAAAAAAATTATTGATCATAATTTAATTGAGTGTTCATTGTCAGAAATTTAGTTGACAAAAAAAGAATTCAATTATATTCAATGAATATTATTAAGTTATTAATAACTGATAAAAAAGATATTAACGAAAAATATAATAAAATGAAACATCTTTTATTTAATTAAATGATTCTTCTCTTTTAGAAATCTAATGTCATAGTTAGGTAATAACAAAGTTAATAATATTATAATTTACCAAAAATTTAGAGATGAGTACCAAAAATAATTTTGTCACTATTGATGGTGTAGTTACCATAGCATATTCTAATGCTATGTTTTTAGTCCATCTAGATAATTATATAGATGTTTTAACGGTTATATCAGGTAAAATGAGATGTTGAACAACACGAGTAATACCGGGGGATAGAGTAAGAGTTGAATTACCTATTTATGATTTAAGCAAAGGACGTATAATATATAGATATCCCGTCAAATGAAAGGATGATGCTACCGATGAGGCCCATTAACAAAAGATTTTAGTATTCAAAAAAGGACCACAAATATGAAAATACATGCTTCT
The DNA here is from genome assembly GCA_028749045.1 of Cupressus sempervirens. NCBI lineage: Eukaryota > Viridiplantae > Streptophyta > Pinopsida > Cupressales > Cupressaceae > Cupressus > Cupressus sempervirens. The sequence goes on along the minus strand of CM053791.1, from coordinate 140,836,954 downwards.
GTTTGCACTTTGCAAAAAGTGCTGCCTAATTCATAGACGAAAATGCCTTGTTGTAATTTGTTACAATCCGAGGCATAAACAAAAATAGGGATAATTCCCATTATAAGGAATTATAGAATAAATCAATTTTGGCATCATCATATTCATATTATTAAATTATAATTTTTCTAAATCTATTTTAGAATATATTTTTTTTTACTTCAAAATATCAAAATTGATCAAAAATTATAACAAGAAAAGATATGTGTTTTGTCAAAAAATATGAAAAAATTTGGGTCAAAAAATACAAGAAAATATGTGCCACGTAGAGCTACAAGAAGATTTTTTCCACGTAAAACTAAACATCGAATACCGAAAGGAGTTATTTGTGTTTGAACAAGTAGCATAAATCTATATAGATCCATCTTACTATGCCTTTTTTTTTTCTCAAGGAAAAAAAGATTGTGGATCTAATAATTTAGCTAATCCACACACAAAATGTGTAAAAAAAGATGTCAAATCTATTCTAGTCTACTCTATTTCCCTTTTTTGCTCTTGTTTGGGGTAGGAATTGCTCAAACAAGTGTTCAATTTATTGAATCGGGATTGATGGGGCTCAAACCCGCAACTTTCATCTTGACAGGGTTGTACTCTAACCAATTGAACTACAATCCCGCTAGGTATAGTTTATTAACTAAACTGTCATAAAAAATAAAATTGTTAGGTCGTATTTGTAAAACTTTTATCTTTCAAATATATATATCAAAACTATTCATTCTGATTCTTTCTCTATATAGTAGGGTAGGGGATTCAAAAACCAATTACCTTTCTTATTTGATAGATAAATATCTATCTCAATCTATCAAGGTGGTATTGGGCTGAGCTGGATTTGGACCAACGTAGACATATTGCCAACAAATTTATAGTCTGTCCCCATTAGCCTTGTTAGATTGTGGTGACTGATCAGGAAAGTATTGTACATAAAATAAATAAATTCGGGCCCTATTTTATCAAGATTTTGGGCCGACATGTAATTATTAACTATAACCCTAAAGCGGTTAAAATACTTGTATAAAAGGGCTTAGGGTTAGGGATTGTTTCATAAGGTGTGATGTGAAATTGGTTCTTGCGGCGGTATTGAGCTATAAGGGATTACAAATTGTAATTAGGTTGTAATCACTGGATGATAAAAATATTGGACTTGCTGTTTGGTGGACGTAGCCCAAGGATTGGGTGAACCATGTTAAATCTTGGCACCTTGTGTTCTTTTCTGTGTGATTTGTTATTTTTTGTTATTGGTTATATTTGCATGTAATTGTTATTTATGTTAGTGGTTTAATCCTAACAAGTGGTATCAGAGGTTATTTCATTGATTATGTCCAAGGGGATTTTGGGCTTGTTTATTTGGGGGATAATGAACCCTATTAGATTGTTGGAAAGGGAAAAATTAAGATTAAGTTGCAGAATGGGAATAATTGTCTACTACATGAGGTAAGACATGTTTCAAGGTTGAGTAAGAATTTAATTTCAGCAAGGCAACTCGGTGATGAGGGTTGTGTAGTTACTTTTAATGATAAAAATTGGAAGGTTTCAAAAGGTTTCCTTGTAGTAGCAAAAGGTGTGAAAGTAGGAACCTTATATCTTTTTATAGGTCATATTGTTCCTTCTACTTTAATTGTTTCAGAGAAAATGAATGTTTAGGAACAATTGTTGCAGTTGAGCAAGGTGAACAAATAGTTGCTGTAGATTTCGATACAGTGTTGTGGGACAACAAACTTGGGAACATAAGTGAGGAAGGTATGAAATTACTTCATTCAAAGAAAGTTTTACCAGGTCTAAAATGTGTTAACATGGATTTCTATGAAAGTTGTGTATGGAAAACAAAAGAGAGTGAGTTTTGCGAAGACTAGGAAGGAAAATAAAAGGGAGAAATTAGAGCTTGTGCATACCGATGTATGGGGACCAACTCAGGTATCTTCCCTTGGTGGCTCTCATTACTATGTTACATTTATTGAAGATGCAACTAGAAAAGTATGGGTTTATTTCCTTAGACAGAAATCTAATGTATTTTAAACTTTTAAGAAATGGAAATGCTTGGTTGAAAATGGGACTGGTAAAAAAATTAAAATGTCTCAGATCTGTGATGGTGGTGAGTATTGCAGTCATGAATTTGAAGATTATTGCTCCATTAATAGTATTCATAGACAAAAAATTGTTCCAAGGACTCCACAGGAAAATGGAGTGGTTGAACGCATGAACATGACTATTATGGAAAGTGTAAGAAGCATGAGGTTGCATGCTGGGTTGCCCTTACACCTGTGGGTGGAGGCTATCAATACTACTATATATTTTATTAATAGAGGTCCCTCTACTCCTTTGGGTTGTGGTATTCCAGAGGAGGCATGGACTAGTAAGAATGTGAGCTATTCTTTTCTCAAAACTTTCGGTTGCGAAGCATTTTCTCACATAGATTTTGAAAATAGAACCAAGCTAGAAGCTAAGTCAAAGAAATGTGTATTTGTTGGATATGGCATTAATGAATTTGGTTATAGGCTTTGGAATTTTGAAAATCATAAAATTGTAAGAAGCAGAGATGTCATATTCAATGAGAAAGTGTTGTACAAAGATCTGTTGTAGCAACATGAGAAGAAAGAAGATGATTATGTAGTGTTGGATGATACTCCAAAAGTTGATGTTCCAACAATTCCTCATGATGTGCAACAACCGCAACAACAAATACCACACACACCAGTAAATGTTAGACAATCAACAAGGAAAATTAGACCTCCACAAAGATTTTCTCCCTTTTTGTATTCTATTTTACTTATTGATGCTAGTGAATGTAAAAGTTATGATGAAGCTATGCCGGTAGATACTAAGCTTTAGTGGGAGTTTGCAATGAAAGATGAAATGGACTCTTTACTAAAGAATAAGACATGGGATTTGTGCAAGTTGCCTGTAGGTAAAAAGGCTTTATAGAATAAGTGGGTTTACAGGTTAAAAGAAGAGGATGGAGGTAAGAAAAGATTTAAAGCCAGGTTAGTTGTAAAAGGATTTGCATAGAAAAAGGGAATTGATTTTGATGAGATATTTTCTCTTGTTGTTAAAATAACTTCTATTCTTACTGTTTTAAGTCTAGTGGCTACTGAAGATTTGCATTTTGAGTAGCTGGATGTTAAAACAACCTTCCTTCATGGTGATTTGGATGAAGAGATATATATGGCTCAGCCACAAGGATTTGCGATCAAAGGTAAGGAGAACTTAGTGTGCAAATTGAAGAAAAGTTTATATGGCTTGAAGCAAGCACCTCGACAATGGTATCCAAAATTTGACAATTTTATGCATGAGCATGGTTATAGTAGGTTTCATTCAGATCATTGTGTTTATTTTAAGAGGTTGGATGATGACAACTACATTATTCTATGTTTATATGTTGATGATATGCTTGTAGCTGGGTCTAACATGGATCACATTATGGGGCTAAAATGCCAATTGGCACATGAATTTGCTATGAAGGATTTGGGGGAAGCAAAAAAATTCCTTGGTAAAAAGATTTACAGAGATAGGAAAAACAAAACACTGATTGTATCTTAGGTTGATTATGTTGAGAATGTGTTGCAACGTTTCTCTATGGAGAATGCTAAAGCTATTAGCACACCTTTACCTAGTCATTTGAAATTGACTAAGGAGATGTGTCCCAAGGCACAAGAAGAGGAGGATAAGATGTCCAAAGTACCCTATGCTTCAGTTGTAGGAAGCTTGATGTATGCTATGGTATGTACTAGGCCAGATATTGCACATGCAATGAGAGTCATTAGTAGGTATATGAATCATCTAGGAATTGAGCATTAGAATGCAGTCAAATGGATTCTCAGATATTTGAAAGGAACATCCAATACGTGTTTACACTTTGGGGGCTCTACTACTAATTTATAGGGCTATGTTGACTCAGATTTGGTAGGGGATATTGATATCAAGTAGAGTACTACATGTTACATCTTTAATTGGTGGGGCAACTGTGAGCTGGGTTTCTAGGTTAAAAAAGGTTAATGTTTTATCCACTATAGAGGTAGAGTATGTGGCTACTACAGAGGCAACCAAGGAGATGATATGGCTTCAGTTCTTCTTGCAAGAATTGGGACATCCTCAAAAGGATAATTATTTGTTCACCGATAGTCAGAGTGCCATTCATCTTGCAAAGAATTTAGCTCTGCATTCAAAGACCAAACACATACAATTGCGGTACCATTTCATTCGATCAATTTTGGGGGATGGACAGTTAAAGCTGGAGAAGATACATACTAATGAAAATCCAGTAGATATGTTGACAAAGGTAGTAACAAGGGAGAAGTTGAACGCCTCTTCAGCTTCAATTGGTCTTCTAGACTGAATATGAATAAAAGAACAATCAAGTCCAGGTGGTTTGATTCAGTGGGAGCCCCATGTGGTAGCGGTATTGCTATAGGATCAATCTCCAAGTGGGAGATTGTTGTTTAATGTGGAGCCTGATCAGTCCCCAAGTGGGAGATTGTTAGATTGTGGTGACTGATCAAGAAAGTACTATACATAAAAAATAAAATTTGGGCCCTATTTTATCGAGATTTTGGGTTGACATGTAATTATTAATTATAACCCCAAAGCAGTTAAAATAATTGTATAAAATGGCTTAGGGTTAGGGATTGTTTCATAAGGTATGATGCAAAATTGGTTCTTGCATTGGTATTGAGCTGTAAGGGATTACAGATTGTAATTAGGTTGTAATCATTGGATCATAAAAATATTGGACTTGCTGTTTGGTGGATGTAGCCCAGGGATTGCGTGAACCACATTAAATCTTGGTGCCTTGTGTTCTTTTCTATGTGATCTATTATTTTTAGTTATTGGTTATATTTGCATGTAATTGTTATTTTTGTCCTTGTGTTCTTTTCTATGTGATCTATTTTTTCTGTTATTGGTTATATTTGCATGTAATTGTTGTTTTTGTCTGTGGTTTAATCCTAACAAGCCACTCGGGCATCAACCCAAGGAAAAATGGGAAGTTGATTATAGTACCTAATAAGGTACTATAATGACTTTCCTAGCCTACCTAGTACCCCTAGGGGAAATCGAATCCATGTTGCCTCCTTGAAAGAGAGATGTCCTGGGCCACTAGACGATAGGGGGCTACTTATTGTTATAATATTCAAATCCCTAAGAATTTGTCAATATAAAAGAATCTTTCTTCATATTTCATTATTGAATATTCTTCTTGTGTTGTTAGGATTGACAATATAACTATATTCAATTAATTTTTATTATTGACCCCATTATTTGGCATCTATCGAATATGTAATAGACTTCTCCATTGGTAATGAAATGGTCAAAAGCCCTTTTAACTCAGGGGTAGAGTAACACCATGGTAAGGTGTAAGTCATCAGTTCAAGCCCGATAAAGGGCTCTTGCTTGCAATAAAGCCCTGTTGTTATTTTAAACATTTATTTGATTAAGACAAAAAAGCTGCAATATACCTTTTTTTTTAATAACAGAATAGAACATATTAATATAATTGAGGACAACTAACATATATAATTTTTTAATTTTTAGATAGAAATTTTTTTCTTATATCTCGCTACTAATAAGATGAGGAATAGTATAAGATTAGGCATAATATACTTCACTTTAGTATTTTTCTTTGAAGAATTACTAATTTCAATTAGTACATATTACTTATAAAACTAAATAAAAATGAGAAGTAAGTGAACCTAACCCATTGACTGATTAATAATATAAGTTATTCTTATATTGAAAATTGAGGTAGATTTTGAAAGTGAACCTTCATGAAATTATTCAAATACTCTCATATTTGGTTGTTAATTGGATATTTTGCCGAATGATTTTTTTCTTTAAAAAAAATGGATATGTAAGTTTGAATTCTAGATGGAAGTATTTTCCTTTTATCTTTAAAAGCATAATTCAATTATGATGTACCAAACATTCTTACTATGTTTGTACAAGACATTTTATTTTTATCATTCTACCAGTGGAAAATAGATTGGAATTGAGATAAAAAAAAGATAAGAAAAAAATGAAATAGAAACAACTTCGAATTATCACGCATTTACTATATATAAGTAATTTGGTTTCAATATAAAATCCGTACCAATAAGAAATCTTCAAAAATTGATTTATTGAAAGGGATGATGGATGAAAAATTGTCCATAAATATTTCAATATAAAACAGTGTATACCCTTTGATTCTATCGAATAAGGTGTTCAGAAAAGGTTGAAATAGTTAAATTAGGAGGATTACTATGACTATAGCCCTTGTAAAGTTTTCCAAAGAGGAACAAACTTTATTTGATATTATCAATGAGTGGCTACGCAGAAAGCATTTTGTTTTTGTGGGTTGGTTTGGTTTATTGCTTTTTCCTTGTGCTTATTTTGCATTAGGTGGATGGTTCATAGGCACAACTTTTGTGATTTCATGGTATACTCACGGGTTGTCCAATTCTTATTTGGAAGGTTGTAATTTTTTAACTACTACAGTTTCTATGCCTACTAATAGTTTGGCACATTCTTTGCTACTATTATGGGGTCCTGAAGCACAAGGAGATTTTACTTGTTGATGTCAATAAGGTGGTCTATGGACTTTCGTTGCTCTTCATGGTGCTTTTGGTCTAATAGGCTTTATGTTATGCTAATTTGAACTTGTTTGATTTGTGCAATTATGAATTTATAATGCAATTGTGTTCTCTACTCTGATTGCTATTTTTGTTTCCATAGTCTTGATCTATCCATTAGGTCAGTCTGGTTGGTTTTTTGCGCCTAGTTTTGGCGTAGTAGCTATTTTTTGATTTATCCTCTTTTTTCAAGGTTTTCATAATCGGACCTTGAATCCATTTCATATGATGGGATTTTCCAATGCTACTACAATAATTCTTGCTAGGAAGAATGCCCATGTTGTGGCAATTCCACTCAGAAGGTAATGAGCTACTCCTATAGCGCATCCTTGAACAATACTCAACGCTCTTGGATGGATAGTAGGAGCAAATTTTAATTTATTATGGGCCCAAACAATAGATTCAATAAGTTCTTGCCAATATCCATGACCACTAAATAGGAACATTAAACTAAAGGCCCAAATGAAATGAGCACCTAAGAATAAAAGACCATATGCAGATAATGAAGAACTGTAAGATTGGATTACTTGAGAAGCTTGTGCCCATAGAAAGTCATGGAGCCACTCATTAATTGTAACAAAACTATGTGCAAATTTTCCTCCTGTAATATGAGTTAGCACTCCTTGATCACTTATACTACCCCAAACATCAAACTGAATTTTCCAACTAAAATGAAATATTACTACTGAAATTGCATTGTACATCCAGAATAACCCTAAGAAGACATGATCCTAGGTAGATACTTGGCATGTTCCTCCTCTACCAAGCCCATCACAAAGAAAATGAAAACCAAGATTCACTTTATCAGGTATTAAATGAGAACTACAAGCAAATAAAACACCTTTAAGTAATATTAATATAGTCACATGGATAGTAAATGCATGAATATAGTGCACTAAAAAATTTGCAGTTCCTAATGGAATAGGCAACAAGGCCACTTTGGCACAGGCTGCTATCAAATCACCACCTCCCCAAGTTAAGCTGGTACTTGCTATTGCATCAAGAGCTGTCAAATTGGGTGCTAAAGCATGAGTGTTTTGTATCCATTGAGAAAAGATAGGTTGTAATTGGATAGCAGTATCTGAAAACATATCTTTAGGATGTCCTAAAGCACTCATAGTATCATTATGAATATATAGACCAAAACTATGGAAACCTAAGCAAATATGACCCGACACAATTTTTTTATGATAGTTTAGTCAATAAACTATACCTAGTGGGATTGTAGTTCAATTGGTTAGAGTACTACCTTGTTAAGATGAAAGTTGCAGGTTCGAGCCCCGTCAGTCCTGATTCAATAAATTGAACAATTGTTTGAGTGATTCCAACCCCAAAAAAGAGCAAAAAAGGGAAATAGAGTAGACTAGAATATATTTGACATCTTTTTTTACACATTTTGTGTGTGGATTCACCAAATTATTAGATCCACAATCTTTTTTTTCCTTGAGAAATAAAAAAAGGCGTAGTAAGATAGATCTGTGTTAGGAAGAATATCGTGTATAGATTTATGCTCTACGTTCATCTCTCATATTTTTGTTTGCTCATCAATTTTTTACTAGACCCTTTTTGGTTTTTGACTATTATCAAAACCATCTATCTCTATATAGATAGATCCTATTCTCACATATAATAGACATTAACATTAATGAATTTTTTTTTGTAACAAAAAAAGAGATACTCTATGAGATCAAATCTCGAGTTATTTTAAAATGAAGCAAAAATTAATCATGGAATTAAATAACCTTGCATGTATTGCTATTCTATTATTCATTGTAGTGCCCACTACTTTTCTAATTGTTATTTACGCGCAAATGAAGCCTCAAAGTGAACTAGAGTGATTACTTAGAATCTAGAATTAGTCTAAATCGTAACTATAAAAAAGTTTTAGCGGCCAGTAGATTTTTTTTGAGGAGAAGTAGTTACAATTTTTTTTTTTTGTACCACTTAGATATAGATTTTGGATAAATAGATCTAAATTATAATTTGTCTCGCGAGAACTAGACATAATTTCTTACATATCTCTAGAAAAATTGATGTAAATAAAAACATAGGTGCTCTTTTGATTTGAATAATATTTTCAAAAATATTTATAATACGAATACGCGTTGTTTACTATTCCTTGGTAATATACAAAATTGTAGATCGTAAAGGCAAAAAATTTATATGGAAAAGATAGAGCAATAATGCTCCATATGCTTTAATAGATGTATAGTGAAAAATAGTATGGTTCGCTATATAAAACTCTACTTCATATTTTCTAAATATAAAGTAGAATTTTATTTCTAACATGATCAATTTGATATTATAAATCATCTCGTTGATAATTTAATTTAACGATAGATGAATAATTAATGATAGTAATGATTTAATCATTGTTTATTTGTTTTTAACAGAACAATTAAAAACAAAAGGATTATAGTAATGATTTAAACATTGTAATAATCATTGTTTTTTTTTTTTTAACAGAACGATTAAAAGCAGAAGGACTATTCAAAATCTATTAAATTCCACTTCTACCCCATACTACGAGTGAAAGAGAAAAAGTAAAAAGTACCGTTAGAGCAACCCAAACAATACCGACTATATCCATACGAATCCCTCTCTTTTTAAAAAATTTAAAAAAAAAGTAAAAAAATAATAATATCATTATTGATTCTTGATGTTAATGGAACTATTCCAAATAGGGCAAAGTGGGAATCTTCTACCTTCCTATTCTAAAAAGATGAATCGATAGTAGAGGCTTCTCAATTTTTTTTATTGTAACTAATTACTATAAACTACTTATTAGATCAGACATTAACGATAAAATTGAATTTTACTTGCTATATTAGCAATAACACCTGAAGCTACACAAGTTGTCTCCAAAAGACATGGATACAAATAGAGACTTTTGTGTTTTTTTAGACTACCAAGGCGACACCTAGATTTGAATTGGGGATCGAGGATTTGTAGTCCCCTACCTTACTACTTAGCTATGTCGCCATCCCCATATCTAGTTTATCCTAAGGGAAAAATATATTTTGCTTTATTTATTGGAGATGATATGTAAGAAATTTCACGTATTCTTGTTTATCACTCGGATGTGCCATATAACCAATTTATAGTCCCCAGGTCTAATAGAGGATTTAGACTTTTCCAATAGGAAAAAGAGGGATTGGTTTTCAATTGTCTTATTGAAATGGAACCTATAACCTATTAATATTGGGTAGGAACTTAAGTTCATGCCTTTAGTATAGAATTGGAATTTAGAGAAACCAATTAGTATACTAAATCCACTTTTGTTTGTGAATAACTAGAGAATTTACAACTATAGAAATATTTACATCAAAAATCATTTTTTAATAATAAAAGAAAATAGCTTCTATTCTTTTTTTGATATAGTGAACAAAACATGTCAATTTATTGTCAAATTTATTCGTCTAGATTAATGGGGAATACAATATTGAAATATAAAATTTACTATAGAAATATAGGATAGCAAAAATTCAATGCAATTAGAAGAAAATAAAGGAATGTTTACAATTCCTCAATTTGGTGAAATACAACTTGAAAGATTTTTTCACTTTATCAATCAAGGCTTAATAGAAGAAATCAATAACTTTTCAAAAATTGAAAACTCAAATAAAAAGATAAAAATTATTCTTTTTGGTTCTAAATATAAACTAATAGAACCTTTTATTAAAGAGAGAGATGCTGTATATATGTCTCTTACATATAACTATCAATTATATGTACCAGCAAGATTGATTAAGAAAACTAAGAAAACTTGTGAAATATAGGACCGGATTTTATATCTGGGAGATATTCTTTTGATGAATTCTAAAGTAACTTTTGTAATAAATGGAAATTATAGAGTCGTGGTCAATCAAATAGTAAGAAGCCTCGATATTTATTACACTTAGAAATGAAAACTGTCAGGAAACATTATCTGGATTGGCACAATAATTTTAGATTGGGGAAGAAGATCAAGGTTAGAGCTTAGTAAAATAAAAATAAAAAAAGATATGGATTCGTATAAACAAAAAAAAAATATCTGTTTTAGTTTTTTATTGGCTATGGGTCTAAACTTTGAAGATATTTTTAACTATAAGAATGTTAAAGCATTTTTCCAATATTGAAAGGAGTATTATACATACAAGTACAATTGGTATGGCAGAAAGCGGAAAGCTATTTTGAAACTTTATAAAAAAAACTTTACATAAGTGATGAAAATGAAGAAGAAATAGGAGAAGAAGAAGAAGAAGAAGAATTGGATTATGAGTCTATAGATGAAAATGTAACAACATTTTTTCGAACAAAATGTTTATTAGGAAAGATGGGTTGACAAAATTTGAATAAAAATCTAAGTCTTGATATACCCCAGAATGAAATTTTATTCAGAATGAAATTTTATTATTACTGTATGATATATTGGTTGATGTGGATTACCTTATCAAAGTGCAATTTGGAGCAGGTACACCCGATGATATAGATCACTTAAAAAATCAATATATTCATTCTGTAGCAGATTTATTACAAGAGCAATTATGATTAGCTCTATATGATTTCAGAGAAGCAGTTGAAAAAACTATAGTACCTACTATATCAATCAATGCTAAAAAGAGAACAACTCTTATTAAATTGGAAACTTTCATTTCATTAACAACTATCTTCGTATTTTTAGAATGTTTTTATGTGGTGCCAATGATTTAATAACTATCTTCATATCTTTAGAATGTTTAAGTCTATGTTCTTATCTATTATCTAGATATACCAAAAGAGATGTTTAGTCTAATGAGGCTATTATGAAATATTTACTTATGGGTGGAACAAGTTCTTCCATTCTTGCTTACGGTCTTTCTTGGCTATATGGTCTATCTAGAGGTGAGATTGAAATTCAAGAAATAACCAATGGTCTTATAAATACACAAATGTATAACTCTCCAGGAATTTGGATTGCACTTCTATCTGTAATGGTAGGAATTTCATTCAAACTTTCTTTAGTTCCTTTTCATCAATGGACCCCCGATGTATATGAAGGAGTGTGATTCATTTGATAAATTATTACATACAATATCTTTTTTAGAGATGTTTGTTTCTATTTATAAAAGCTCTATAGACATGTGAAAAAAAAGATTGTTATTCCCACTTGGACTAAGACATCACTTTTACCAAAAAATTGAATTGAATTAAGGAAAGCAAAGTAAGAAACAAACTCAATTGTTTGATTGAATTAACACACTACACCACCCCAATACAATAAATAAATTTTACAAATGAATTATTACGAGTAGTTTTTAACAAAGGTTCAGATTGACGTGTACTTTTATTCTTAATGTAGATGCTACATAGTAAGTTTTCATTCTTCAGAAACTACGAGTGTAAAAAAGAAGGCATCCGTTGACAAAAAGATTAACCTAAGATGAGCATCTCATGACTATTCAGAACGATTTAAATCAGATGGTTTTATTTTTTATTTTTAACTCTTTCATAACTTAACTTTAAAAAACAAATAAGAAAAATGATTTACAATTTATATACTATATTGCATACTCTAATAACCACTGAGTAAGGATTCCTCGCAAAGTTAAGGATTATTTATTCTTTATATCAATTGAATATATTCAATCTTATACATACACAAGGAAGGTACTACAAAAAAGAGAATCAAATGTTTCTGCAAAATTTTTTTATCACTTAGGAGTCGTGCGAGAAGAAAGTCTCATGCACAATTTTGAATGAGAGAAGGGAGAATTCTTCTTTTCGACTCTAACTCCCCCACTCCAATCATTGCTTTTATTTTTTTTATTTCAAAAGTAGCTACTTCGGCTTTAGTCACTAGAATTTTTGATATTATTTTTTATTTTTCATTGAACGAATGGCATCTTCTTTTGGAAATATTAGCTATTCTTAGCATGATATTAGGAAATTCAATTGTTATTACTCAAACAAGTATAAAATGTATGCTTGCATATTCATTGATAGGTCAAATTGGATATATCCTTATTGGAATAATTTATAAAGACCCAAATAACATATATGCAAGTGTGATAACTTATATGCTGCTCTATATTTTTATGAATTTAAGAACTTTTGCTTGTATTATATTATTTAGTCTAAGTACAAGAACAAATAACATTTGGGATTATGCAGGATTATATGTGAAAGACCCCTTTTCAGCTTTGTCTTTATCTTTATGTCTACTATCTCTAGGAGGGATTCCTCCAGTAGTAAGTTTTTTGGAAAACTTTATCTATTCTAGTGTGGGTGGCAAGCAGGCTCCTATTTATTGGTTTCAATAGGACTCTTTATGAGTTCTATTTCCATATATTATTATCTTAAAATAATTAAGTTATTAATGACTGAAAGAAACAAAGAAATAACTCCTTACATGCAAAATTATAGATTATCTTCTTCAATCTCAAAAAATTATATCAAATTTAGTATGATTATATCTATAATAGCATCTACTTTATTGGGAATAATAATGAATCCAATTGTTACAATTGCCCAGGATACATTATTTTAGAGATTGATATTTTTGTACTATAATTTTCACTAGGTGTTAAAAAAGGAAGAATTGCCCTTATATTCATATTCTTAAAATCATAGGGAATAGGCTAGGCTTAAATTATTAGATGAACTCCTAATTACAAAATCAACTTGATCATTCAATTAGAAGTTCATTTTGGTTATAATATTGGTTATAATATAGAATTTGTTCATTTTGTACCAAAACAAAATATAGATTTTCTATTTGAGAAAAAGTTGTTCAAACATGTGTAAATAAAATATTTGTAATTCTTAACTTCTCTTTTAAATAGAAGTTAAGAATTACAAAACAAGGATGGAGATAATCTAATCTCCATACTGAATTGAATCGAGATAATCTTGCTGCGATTCTTTCATCTAAAAAACAGAGTGCAATAATTGTTTATTATGCATCCAACTGGAATTGAACCTGCGACTTCCCAATTATGAGTTGAGTGCTTTTACCATTCAGTCATGGATGCTATGGTAAAGTTATTTCATTATAATAAATATGGTAACCAATTAAATTCTATTTCTCTTTTATAGAAATAACAAGAAACTTTTTTTTTGACAAATTGTACAATAGTTGAATAACTTGCACTAACTACCTCTTTCTTATTATAATTCAATTTAATATCAAAACTCATAGCCCATGGATAGAGAAAGACTGTTTCCACATCAAAAACAATGAAAACTAAAGCAAACATATAATAGCGAATTCTAAATTAGATCCAAGTATCCCCCATTGGTTCTTTACCTGATTCGTAACTAGTGGCTTTCTCCGACCTTTTATTTATTGGAGCCAAACTTCTTGAAGTTGAGAATGCCAGAATTGGAATAAGACTAGGTATGGATAAATATATCCAAAAAGTATCATATTCAAAAAATAGAAACATAAATAGATGATTCTTGTTTTGTTTAAATAAATCAAATTCTTGTATTTTTTGTATTGTCCATTTATTAATCACTTCTCTCCCCTCCCAAATGATTCATTATCATTTTTGTATATTAATTCAAAGTTTCGTCTGTGACTTAACACAAAAATGAATAAAAGAATATTTTTTATTTAATACAAAAAATTAGGAAATGGTTCGAACCCGTGCAATTCAACAGACTTCACGTTGGTTTGTGTTGTAATGTGTTAATATGGTTTGATGTAAGGGAATTTTATCTATTGAAATAAGGAAGCTTTTAGGGTCGTTGTTTCTAATGATGTGTGATGTGCTAACAAATTAAAAAGACAACCAAGTTTGATTAGAATATTGATTCTAATCGATAGGTACCAATCCACCCATGGAATATATAAAATCTTTCATAAACAAAATAAAAGGATTATGTATGTGCCCATATTTAGTTCAACACGATGTCTGATTTGTTCTTCTTTATAACAGTGATATTGAAGAATAAGAGTATGCTCTGGATCGTAGTCAAAAGACTATTTATTCTATTATGAATAATTCCAATTTTTTTAATTTTTGTATTTCCTCTTTACATTTTCTTTAATGTTCTTCTGTATGAGTCATTAGTTCCTTTAAATAGCAAATAAATTGGATGCCTTTTTTTCATTTAAAACTAGCATAAGATCGTAGGGACAATATGAGCGAGAAAACATAGAAGAGTTTGCTCTTCATGGTGCTTTTGGTCTAATAGGCTTTATGTTACGCCAATTTGAACTTGCTTGATCTGTGTAATTATGACCTTATAATGCAATTGTGTTCTCTGCTCTAATTGCTGTTTTTGTTTTTGTATTCTTGATCTATCCATTAGATCAGTATGGTTGGTTTTTTGAGCCTAGTTTTGGTGTAGCAACTATTTTCTGATTTATCCTCTTTTTTCAAGATTTTCATAATTGGACCTTGAATCCATTTCATATGATGGGAGTTGCCAAAGTATTGGGTGCTTCTCTTCTATGTGTTATTCATGATGCTACTATAGAAAATACTTTAATTGAAGATGGTGATGGTACAAATACATTTCGTGCTTTTAAGCCAACTCAAGTCGAAGAGACTTATTCTATGGTCACTACAAACTGGTTCTGGTCCCAAATTTTTGGGGTTGCTTAAATTTCCAATAAATGTTGGTTAGATTTCTTCATGTTATTTGTGCTAGTGACCAATTTATGGATGAGTGCCATTGGAGTAGTTGGCCTAGCTCTAAACTTACATGCTTATGATTTTGTTTCCCAGGAGATTTGTGCAATAGAAGATCCTGAATTTGAGACTTTTTATACAAAAAATATTCTTTTGAACGAAGGTATTCATGCTTGGATGGCGGTTCAGGATCAGCCTCATGAAAATCTTATATTTCCTGAGGAGGTTCTACCCCATGGAAATGCTCTTTAATGGAACTCTAACGTTAGCTGGTTGTGACCAAGAAACCACGGGTTTTGCTTGGTGGGCTGGTAATGCTCGATTTCTCAATTTGTCAGGAAAATTACTTGGAGCTCATGTGGCTCATGCCAAATTAATTGTAGTCTGGGTTAGAGCAATGAATTTATTTGAGGTGGCTCATTTTGTACTAGAAAAACCTATGTATGAAAAAGGATTGATTTTACTTCCCCATCTAGCTACTCTAGGATGGGGAGTCGCTCTTGGTGGGGAAATTGTGGACACTTTTCCCTATTTTGTATCTGGGGTACTTCACTTAATTACTTCTCTAATTTTAGGCTTCGATGGTATTTATCATGCACTAATTGGACCCAAAACTTTAGAAAAACCTTTCCCATTTTTTGGTTATGTATGGAAAGATAAAAACAAAATGAACACAATTTTATGTATTCACCTAACCTTGCTAGGTGTTGGTGCTTTTCTCCTAGTGTTTAAGGATTTGTATTTTGGTGGCATATATGATACCTGGGCTCTTGATAGTGGAGATATAAGAAAAATTACGAAACTTACGCTTAACCCAAGTACTATATTTGGTTATTTACTAAAATCCCCTTTTGGAGGGGAGGGATGGATTGTCAGTGTGGAAAATCTAGAAGATCTAATTGGAGGACATGTGTGCTTAGGTTCCATTTGTATCTTCGGTGCTATCTGCCAAGGGCATCTATCCAGTGGTAGATCCACTAGATTCCACATCAACTATGCTCCAACCTTCGATCGTAGGTGAAGAACATTATGAAACTGCGCAAGGAGTTAAACTTTGCAACATTATAAGGAACTTCAAGATATTATAGCTATTCTTGGATTAGACAAATTATTAGAAGATGATCATTTAATAGTGGCAAGAGCAAGAAAAATTAAACTATTTTTGTCACAACCCTTTTTGTAGCAGAGGTATTTATCGGTTCCCCTCATAAATATGAGTCTAATAGAGATGATTAGAGGTTTTCAAATGATCCTTTCTGGAGAATTAGATGGTCTACCTAATTAGATGGTGCCATATTGAAGCTACCACAATAGCTATGAACTTAAAGGAAATTTAAAGAAAAAAAAAGAACCTAAATCTTCGTGTACTCACTCCCAATCGAGTTGTTTGGGATTCAGAAGTTCAAGAAATAATAATTACTACCAATAGTGGTCAAATGGGTGTATTACCCAATCATATTGCAATTGTAACAACTTTGGATATAGGAGTCATGAAAATATGGCTCAATGCCTAGTGGTCCACTATGGCTTTGATGGGTGGTTTTGCCAAAATAGACAATGATGAAATCACATTATTGTTAAATAATGCAGAAAGAGGTATTGATATAGATCTTCAAGAGGCTCATGAAAGTTTTAGACTAGTAAAAGCTAATCATGTGTGAGCTAAAGGCAAGAGACAAGCAATTGAGGCTAATGTAGCTCTCAAAAGAGCTAGAACACAACTAGAGGCTATTGATGCAATTTTATTAAGATAAAGAATTAATCTATGAAATTGTAAGTAAATAGATTACAGTCCTAAGGAAGTCTTTAATTGTTTGATCCAATAACTAGGCACATTTCCACCTATGCCCATGTCGTCTGCTATTGCAATTTTATTTTTTTAATTCTTCACCTAAAGTGAAGAAATCTATCACATTTCACTATTAATAATAGAATAAATTAGAATTGTTGAAAGGTCCTCAGGTCAAACTAAGAAATTGGGTTGCATCATACATAAAAAACATGATACAATATAACTTGAATGAAAGAAAAAAAAACCTTTTTGACAATAGAGGCTACAAAATGAGTATTTTGTACAAAAAAAATTTGTAATACAATACAAAAGGGATTCTTTACATTCAACACCCAGGTCGAGTAGACCTTGTTCTTGTAAGAGCTATTAACTAATAAATCATAGAGAGGGACTTATTTATGTCACCAAAAATAGAGACTAAAGCAAGTGTTGGATTCAAAGTAGGTGTTAAAGATTACAGATTAACTTATTATACTCCAGAATATTAGACCAAAGATACTGATATCTTGGTAGCATTCTGAGTCACTCCTCAACCTAGAGTGCCCCCTGAAGAAGTGGGAGTAGCGGTAGCTGTTGAATCTTCCACTGGTACGTGGACCACTATTTGGATCGATGGTCTTACCCATCTCGATCACTACAAGGGTTCATGCTATGATATTGAACCTATTTGTGGAGAAGAAACTCAATTTATTGCCTATGTAGCTTACCCTTTAGACCTTTTTGAAGAAGGCTCTGTGACTAGAATATTTACTTCTATTGTAGGTATTTGGATTCAAAGCTTTACAAGCTCTGCTTTTGGAAGATTTATGAATTCCTCTTGCTTATTCAAAAAAATTTCAAGGCCCACCACATGGTATTCAAGTAGAAAGAGATAAATTAAACAAATATGGTCATCCTTTATTGGGATGTACTATCAAACCAAAATTGGGTCAATCTACCAAGAATTATGGTAGAGCAGTTTATGAATATCTCTGTAGTGGACTTGATTTTACCAAGGATGATGAAAACATGAATTCCCAACCATTTATGCACTGGAGAGATTGTTTCTGCTTTTTTGCAGAAGCAATTTATAAAGCTCAAGATGAGATAGGTGAGATTAAGGGACATTACCTGTATGCGATTGCAGGTACATGTGAAGAAATGATGAAAAGAGTAGTATTCGCCAGAGAATTGGGAGTTCCTATAATCATGCATGACTATCTGATTGGAGGTTTTATGGAAAATACTTCATTGGCTCATTATTGCCAAGATAATGACCTACTTCTTCACATTAACCACACAATGCACACAATTATTGACAGACAAAGAAATCATGGTATGCACTTTCATGTACTGGCTAAAGCACTATGTATGTCTAGTGGAGATCATATTCATGTTGGTACTGTAGTAGGTAAACTTGAAGGAGAATGAGAAGTCACTTTAGATTTTTTTGATCTATTGTGTGATGATTTTATTGAAAAAAATCGAAGTCGTGGTATTTATTCACTCAAGATTGGTTCTCTATGCCATATTGAATTACTTATTTCATACATTTTTGTATATATGTTATTACATACATATAACAAAATATAAGAATAAAATATAGATATTATTTATTTTCTAAAAAAGAAGAAGCTAAATTGACAGTAAGATTGGGATCTTTCCAAAACAACTATTTCTTATGGTGATTTCAATTTATTCATTGAATAACAATACACGACACATTTAACATCATATATAACATAACAAAAGCATTCATTTGCAGGCCCAAATTGAATCTCAAACCTATCTTATCCTCTTCTCATTTGTCATGCAACAAATTATTCTATTATTTGAATATAGAGAAATAAGTCTTAATTAGCAAGGAGTTCCCATTTCAAATTAATGAAAAAATTTGCATTTATTGTGGAAATGAAGGATTCTTTGCTTGGCTTCCTCCATTTACTAAGGATAAAATGAGGGTGAGGGAGCTAAAAAAAACACACACACACACAATGTTACAAAGAATGTAATGTAACATACTAGAATTTATTTACTGTTATCAAATAAGGCAAAGTTAAACTCAAAATTAGATCAATCGAATAATAAGTTCAGAAGATAAAAAATAAAGAAAAGGAGATCAAAAGATGAAAATAGCAGTTTATGGAAATGGAAAAATCAGTAAATCAACCACTAGTTGTAATATTTCAATTGCCCTAGCTAGATACAGGGAAAAGGTGTTACAGATTGGATGTGATTCCAAACATGATAGTACTTTTAATCTTACAAGATTTTTGATACCTAAAATTATAGATACTTTGCAGTTCAAAGATTATCATTGTGAGGATATTTTTATATACAAGAGCCCAAATAGAATGAATTTTTTAGGTATTTAAGCCTTCCCAAAAAAATTGATGGCTGGCAGTAATATATATGACAAAGAGGAGAAATTAAACACCATAATTTTTAATAATTCCCTTAGTTTCTTATTAAGGTGATAACTCATGAGGTTGGAAAAATGTATGGAATATTTCTTTCCATAGACAATTAAAATGAATTTACACATCTAAAATTCAAAACCCTCAAACTTGGAGTTTCCCACCACCCTATACAACAAAGTAATTATGTCAGCAATCAGTTCTTTGAAATGAAACTTTTAAAAAAATTATTGGGTAACTAGAACTTACCTCCCCTTATGATTTGAGCCACACTTTTGCAATTTTGTTGAGGCAAATTTCTTCATGTTCCCTAAAATACTCATGCCTAGGCTCTATGAAAAGGCTCTCCATCACTCTATTGCTAGGAATATGTAAAGAATGAGTAATGCTTTCAAATTTGATTTTTTCTATGACCCTTCCATTAGCCATTAAAATTTCCCACTTTGCATGATCATAAAATCTCACACATGTGTGACTATTAATTCAAAGCATTGCATGGTAGAGGGAAACACTCTTGTGTGTATTAGACTTCTATGGAGAATCTATTCTCCCCAGGACTCAAGCCTTTGTGTTCGTAATACTCCAAGAACTCTTAAAAAATCTCCATGTTCTATCTTGATATCATTTTCCTTTGATATCTAACTTTGAATTATAGACTACATGTTGAGGATAGAATTTGATCGAGTAACATATTGAAGGTGTTAAAGAGTGATGTTCAATAATTTGCCACCCAAGTTATATATTCATTTCAACAAGATGTGCACTAAATAAGGCATCATCATTCTATTTGGGAAGGTGCACATCTCATTCTGACTTGCATATAGAAAAATAAAGGGTTGATGCAACAAGGGAAGACACCTATGCAGAGTTACATTATGGGTTGGGACTCACTAGTCGTTTGGTCACCCACAAGCCTAAACTCACAAATAGAGATCAACGCTTTTAGACTTCCTAAAACCTCCAACTGAGCAACATGTAATACTCACACACGCAGAGAGTTCAAGGAATTAAGGAACATTATAACTCTGTGCTGATCTTACAAGAAACTTGGTGAGAAAAACAAGTGGAGAAGGCCTTAAAACTACAACAATTGTCTACACCCTTTTGAGAGGGACCTTAAAAGGAAATAAAAATGAAAGTGCAACTAACATGTATATATTGATAATTTTTCATTTTTTATTATTTATTTAAATTTGAAGTGTCATACATTAAACTATTTATTAGATGCCATATTAGTATATTAATAAATATATAACTTAATATTATAATTATTTTATTTAAATAAAAAATACCCTAATATACGAAACTAATAATATACTATACTAATTTATATTAATTTCTCTATCTCTGTCTCTCTCCCTCTCCCTCTCTCTATGTGTGTGTGTGTGTGTGTGTGTGTGCGCGTGCATGCACATATTACTTCTTATATATTTATTATTTATCTTTCCATCTCCCCCTGTCATTTGTTAAGGAAAATGATATCTTATTAGATGCCATATTAATATATTAATATATTAATAAATATATAACTTAATATTATAATTATTTTATTTAAATAAAAAATACCCTAATATATGGAACTAATAATATACTATACTAATTTATATTAATTTCTCTATCTCTATGATCCCTCTCCCTCTCCCTCTTTCTCTATGTGTGTGTGTGTGTGTGTGTGTGTGTGTGTGTGTGTGTGTGCATGCACATGCGCACATATTACTTCTTATATATTTATTATTTATCTTTCCATCTCCCCCTCTCATTTGTTAAGGAAAATGATATCTTATGGTAGACTGGTCCAATTTTATTCTTTGATATCTTTAACTTCAATATATACAAGATAGTGTTAACATCTCTTTTCTATCTTATATAAAAAGGATTGGAACTAACTTTTATCTTTGTGATATACTTGCACATTATGATTGCTTCTTCACAATACTTATACTATGGTTAGAATATGAAATGATCATAATTATCTGCATAAAATCTTGCTTGAAGGATTTTTTATGAATCACTAATGACAATGGATTGGAATATGCCAATCTGATCACTGATGCAAGAGATAGCAATATTTATTTATTTGATATGTTTTCTCAAGCAACCTGATCAATATAAATACTAAGTTATGAGTCATGTCAATGTAGAGACATGACTCTACGTGGCATGTTCCATGTAGGGTCATGTCCCTATGTGGATATGACTATCCATAACAAGATTGGTTCATTATCATTAATGCTCAACAAACTCAAGAGAACAATCCATATGAGATACATCCTTTACTTGGGCACAATCCATATCATGTAAGCTTGATCACCAACCTTGCACATTCACTGCTATACAATGATGGAAATCTATCCAAACAATAGTGGATATTATCATTGGTATGATCATGAGATTGTGTAGTATTGAGCGTTTGTTGATGAGATTTTATCACAGAAAATAATAGCCTGGTCTGTGAAATGTACATTATGGAGATCTCTGTTATGATCAAATACATCAGTAATTATATCAATGTGTGTGTGTGTGTGTGTGTGTGTGTGTGTGTGTATGTCTATTAATTTAATTTACACTAATGTTTATTGATCAAGTCCGGCTAAGGCTAGATTTCAACACTCCCTCTTAGTAAGGGAGGAACTAATCAATCCAATAATGATGTTGACATCATCAACATGCTCACCAAAAAAGTAAGAAATTATTTGATGGATGGCACATTCCAGGTTAGAATATAGTCTTATCAAATAATTTACTTTGATCAAGGAATATCATACTAATCATCATGATTTCTAGCTCACTCTAGGACAAATACAGTCTTGAACATGATTATGACTCAAGGATTTAATCACTAACTCAAGTAGTATCAAAGTACCCAATACAATCCCAGACAACTATAATGAAGTCAACTTTGATACTTTCATTATCATTAATTTTGGCTCATTTTGGGACAACAATTTAGTGAAGTCTATGGTACTTTTGTTATCATGCTATCTAACACATTTCAAGACAACAATTTAATGCAATCTATGATAACAGGTCAATCTATTGTTAAGGTCGTCACCTTATAATAGAGACGCGGCATCTCTAAAATGAAAGATTCCTACCTTTCATAAAAAACCATATGTGCACAATAGTAACTCTTTAAACAAAAAAGTTACACACACACACACACACACACACACACACACACACACACACACACACACACACACACACACACACACACACACACACACACACACACACACACACACACATTACACAAGAACTGAGAGATTATCTTTGGAGTTACAATTATAGTTTTTTCATATCGAGTTCTCCTCTAAAGTATTCAAATATCAACTTTGCAAGGGGTTTGGTGAATATGTCAGCAGACTGTTCTTTAGTGTTGATGTATTCTAACTTGATAACACCTCTATCTACCATATCTCTAATGTAGTGTACATGTATCTCTATATTCTTTGAAATGTTATGGAGATTGGATCTGAGGAGAGTTTGATACAACTTTGATTATCACAATGTATAATTGTAGGTTTTAGAGGCTTCCCAAATAGCCCAACCAACAACTTCCTTAACTGTACTACTTCTCATGATCCCATGGATGCAACTATGTACTCTTCTTTGGTGGAACCTAGAGCAACAAAATATTGCTCCTTACTAAACCAAGATATCATTGTAGAACCAAGACTAGAACAATATCCTATAGTGCTCTTTTGATCAGTCAAACATCTGACCCAATCAAAATTTGAATATCCATGAGGTTGTAACTCAACTTTTCCATATTTCTGCCCAAGTCCAATAGTGCCTCACAAGAAATGTGTTTTGTAGCCATGAGGTGAATCTTCTTAGGTTCACACCTAAACTAGCTTAGTGCATAAAAAATATTAGGACAAGTATTCAGTAAGTACATAAAAGATCTAATTATCTATTTATAATATGTAGGATCAATGGCCTCAGACTCACATGCCTCAGTATTGAGTTTATGGAGATTTGTCTCTATAGATATGGATAGAGGTTTGCAGTCTATCATGCCAACTCTATTTAATATGTCAATGGTATACTTCCCTTAATTTATAAGAATGTATTCTTTCTTTTGTCTTAGTTCTAATCCTAAGAAGTAGAGTAGAAGACTTAAATCTTTCACTTTGAACTCAAGTATGATGCCTTGCTTACATTTAATAATAAGATAGTCTTTTCTTATGTTGTGGTTTCACAACACATGCACCATTTCTCCTAGAAATGGGAACCCCCTAGTAAATTTTGTTTTTGGTTTTCCCAGACCCCTACTCTGAGGTCATAGTCATTTTTGGGACTCTACCTGGAGACTAGGTCCTGCCTAGTTCTCTTACTAAAAAACCTAGTTGTTAGAATTGAGAGTTTGAGTATTAAAAGGTGATTACATTGTTAATAGGTGCACCAGTGCACATGCACACCTATAAAAGGTGCACAAGTACATAATTTTTCTCCTTTGGAGATGTGAATATGTGCATAATGTCCCATTTCTATAAATACCCAAGACCCCTCTCCTCTTCTCTTCATTATTCTTCTTTGAGCTCTCGAGATCGCACCTCTACACCTTTAGAGATGCGCCAATCCCTACCAACCTGCAAGGGCACATACACACATAAGTTAAATCATTATAAAAGTGTGCATGTGTGCACCTATTCAAGGTGCACACATGCACACCTTTATTTGCATCTCCTAAACAAGCTAAAAAAATACCTATGTAAAAGGTGCACACATGCGCACCTTTCAGATGCAAAACCTAAGAACTCCTAAGGTAATGGTGCATAGATGCACACCTTATCAAAGTGTGCACTTATGCACCAGTTCTTACCCAAAGCACTAAGACTAAGTAAGGGTGTGCACATGTGCATCCCACTAAGGTGTGCATGCGTGCACCCTTAGTAGAAACCAACCTTGGCCCCCTATTGCACATGCTTTATAATGTGCACACTAGTGCACATGTGCATGTTTGCACCTCATCAAGATGAAAACTTGCACAGGTGCACAACTATGCACAAAATGAGTTCTTTAAGGCAATTAAGTGCACCTAGTGCATCTATCAAGGTGTGCAAGGTGCACTAAATTGAATATCAGGGCTATTAAGGGGGTTTTAAGTGGTTTTCTAGGGTTTTGGTGTTTTGGGTCTAATATTTTGGCAATTAGGGTTTGTTAGGGTTTAATTTTTTCCTCTCTAAACTGATGACTTTCTATTTTATGCAGATAAAATGGCTTCCTCGTCATCCTCACTTACATAAAAGATTGCTCCAAAACCCATTATTTTCAAGTTTCAAGGTGCACCAAAGAAATCTCATTTTCAAGATAATCATTTGGAGATAAGAGATACTGAGTTGGGACACATAGACTAGAACATGTTCTTGGTACTCTATAATAAGCATAAAGAGAGATCCCTGATGTTGTCAACACTTATCAAATTAGGGTTGGTGAATGTCACATCACATCCTACATCAGTGCAGTCTTCTAAGCTTATTATGACTTTGGCAGAGAACTATGTTTCAAAGAAAATAGTTGTTAAGAGTGTCACAAGCGAGATAGGCTTGGACCTAAGACTGAGGAATATTGAGAAAGTTTTCCATCTTCCTAGAGCGGATCAACATGTGAGGATAACTTATCATCAAGAAAAAAGATGTTATAGGGAGAATTAGAAGAAGACCACAAAGATAATATAATCATCATTTTTGATTGATAGAACACCATTGGGATGGACAACAAGAAAGGTAGACATGACTAGAGGCTATATGAAGGATGCCATCCATTATGCTATTATACTTTTGAGTAGGATCATGGGTCTACTAGTAGCTAGGAACCTTCACATTTGGATGGTACATTTCATAGAGATCATCAGAACAACCAAAATGCTAATTGATTAGGCCACAATACTAAGTGAAAACTTAGATGAATAGTTGGTAGGAATTAAAATTGATCCCAAATTTTACATGACATTATGTTTGGTGTACTTATTGGCGATAAGGACAACTGACTATCTAGTACTATACAAGAAGGGAAGCATGCAAGATGTTAATGCTTGGCCCTATGTGCAATATCCTCAATTGGTAAAGAAAAAGCTCTCATATTATAGCAAGGAATTCTGGATAATGAATGATGCTTTCATATTTCTAATCATCCATTTCAGAGAGGGTGATTATGCTAAGAGGATGTCACTAGAGGCAAAAACAAGGATCATAGAGATCAATGCCTACTACATCCAATTTAAAACATTCACTTACCTAAGGATAGCTAGTACAATAGTGAATCTAAAGAAACTCTCAAGATATCCATTGAATAGGCTTATTCTATTGGAGATTGCAAGACAACTCACATTTGCATTTCATAGAGTGAGAAAACAGCATAAGAAGACATGGGTATGGCCTATTGCTATAGGTGCATTTAAGATGAAGCAAAAGTAGGATACCATGACTTTTGACTTAGAGTGGGATCAATATCTCTTGGAAGATTACAACTCCCCTCATCCTTATTTTAATAATACTAGTAGAATTCAACATTTGGCAGGGAAAAAATATGTGCACAAATATTCCATTGAAGATCATTGGATGAACGCAATAGATGACTATGATATCCGAATAAGGGATTATTGTAGGATGACTCTATATTTGGCAGGGAGTGCCTTTAAGATAAAGGTCCTTCTCAAGGTTGTTGAGAAAGACACTCAAGATTTCTTGGATCCCTTGTATAATAGAGACAAGATATATGATAGACCTATTATGAATGCAAGGATTGACAGGGATGAAAATGCAGATACAAACCATAGGGTTAGGCACATAAGGCAGTTGACAAGGGACTAGATCAAGAAGCCTTTTAACCTTGACCTAGTTCCACAGATTTTCACCTTCCAAGCCACAACACAATCAATAAAGGGTAAAGGTACAAATGTTATAGTGCTAGCATTCCCTACCCAATCTCTAGTTAGGCCGAAAATGGTATATAAACATGACAGGGATGTTGGGTACTTTAGAGAAAATAAAGGCAAAAATAAGAGGAAAAGAGATTCCCCAAAATGAGTTGAGCATGAATTTGAAGCACCTCAAGAAGAGACGGCTCAAGCACCAAAGAATGAAGAGCCTCAAAAAGAAGTGACTCAAGCTAAAGATATTGTACAAGTGCCCTTTCCTCAATAGGAATAGGAATAGGAGAAGGAACCAGAGTGGGAAGCACAAGAGGTGACACCATTGGCTCAAGATGAAGAAGCCTCTCCTTTATCTCCTAAGAAAGGTAGGGTTGGACCTATTTTAAGAAGAACAAGAAGGAAAAAGATACAAAAGAAGGTTATTCCTATCCCTTTAGTGCCTGAAATCATCCTTGAGGTGGATGATGATGAAGTAGAAGATAAGATCCCATTAAGTTAGAGGACTCATTTAACTAGGGCAACAATAGAAGAAAGAAGGAGCTTGACCATAACATTTCCATCCATTCCTAAGGAACCTATTTAGGTTACTATTTCTAAAGATAAGCAACAACAGTGGATTGATGAGCAGGAAAGGAAAGAAACATATGTCTTCAACATATTTGATTTTGATGTTATGCATGTGAGAACTAAAATGGTGGGTGATAAGATACAAGATACACCTACGAATCAACCTTTAGGATAGGATTGGAACCAAATGCCACATTGATCACAAGGGTTTCTAGGTACATCACCCCCTCCATTTCAAGACTTGTCTTTCTTGGTCAAAGGTTTAACCACTCCTCTTCCTCCTATCATAGAAGAGAAAGGACAAGTGGTACATGGAGAAGAGCTAGAACAAAGGCCAGTTGATGAAGTATCAGAGGACGGGCCGATACATGAAGAATCTCAACAAACTTCTTAGGATACATAGGAAAGAACTATGGCTACAACATATACATAAACTCCAAATGTAGATCTCTCTTAGAAGGAGAAGACTCCAAAAAGGAGTCATAAGGGAAAATGGTTGGAAAGCCAAACTCCTTCTTCATCCAAATACATGTCTCCTATGGGAACTACACTAACTTGGTTGAAGAGGGAGGTTATGGTTAGACAAAAGAGGCAGACGAACTTGAATGAAGAGGAGAGTATGGATGGGCTAGTGGAAGCTATCAAGAAGCCTGAGCCACCTACGGGTGATGCCCAAAAATTGGCCTTCATAATGAATAATCAAGATTAGGACTTATTTGCACATATTTCCATCCTTCCTCCACATGATGAAATTGAGGATTTGACTCCTAATGACTACCAAATCAAGGAGGTCCTCTTAGGAAAGCCCATAGTAGACATTGCTAAAGTTTTGATCACTATGGGCATGAAGGAGGTTTTTAAGAAGGAGGACATATATGAGTTAGAGTTGGCAATGATGAGGAAGAAAAATAAGCTTTTGAGAAGCTATTTTCATGAAGTTGTGGTCCCCATTGACCTAGATAATCCAAAAATCAATCTTGTTGTGGCATTGGAGAGGAGAGATAAGCAAAGTGTATAGTTAGATTCATTTTTGGGTGCATGTAAAAAATGGTGTGACAATTTTGAGGATAAAGGTATAAAAATTATAATGGCTAATTTGAACCTGTTAAACCATGTTTAAACTTATGTGAATAAACTAGTCTCTGTAGTGGACCATGATTTTGGGTTGATGGATGAGGTACATACCTGGGGAAAAGACCTTTAAGGCTTAAAGCAATAAAGGGTCAAAGATATTGTACACTCATAGAGGTGTATACAATGGATGAGATTGATAAAATTGGAAGATTAGATTGAAAATATAGCTGCCAAAAATAAGGTAATGGAAGGATTTCATGAAGATATTTAGAAGTTGAAAGACCAAACACAAAAGCATATTTTAGAAGCTGAGAAGTATTATAATGATGCTTGCCTTAATAATTTTGAAAATGAGTCGAGAAATAAATTCATTCTAGTACAATCAGTGGTTGAATAGTTCCAAAAAACCATTGAAGATGCTTTGTAAGAAGAATATATCAAACAAGCATTTAGGATAGAAGAGGTTGTATTGGAGTTAGACACTAAACTAGATGATTTTGAAAATTTTTGTATGGAGATTAGTAACTATTGGCATACATTTAAAGATAAGTATAAAGCATTGGATTTACTAAAAGCTTCCCAAGTGGCAGAGATTATAGAGAAATTCAAGAGAAAACATCCAAACATAGCTCTGGTATAAAGGGGAAGAAAACCTAGACACTAGAAATTTAGTATTGACACTTGGAAAACTTTTGGATTTTTTGATCCTACCACCAAGGTGCACAAGGTGCGCTATTCTAGAGTTGCACCTGTAGTTAACTACTAGTTCCAAATTTAGAGCTTTCCATGCACCAAAAATGCATTCTGATGATAGTTTAACTCCTACAAATGGTTATAAAAGGTTGAGCTTCCATTTTTAGAGCTTCTAAGGACTCTTAGAGCTTCCTTGTTCTTATCTACTTTGTTTCTTTGTTTTAAGACATGTAAAGGCTCATGCACCCATTAATTGATATAAATAAGGGTGGAGTCCTACTTAGCACCATTTAGAAAGTGAGTTTGTACATAATTAGATTAGTTTTATTAGTTTTAAGCATATATTTGCATGAAGAGATCTCTCATTCTCAACACAAATTGAGGAGATGATTTCTTATAAATTTAGGAATGTAACATGTATTTCAAGTCATTATTTTGATGCAATAACATATGCTATTGGTGCTCCCATTCTGAGTGTAGTTATTTTTATCAGAGTGTGTTATTTTTATGAATGCATGTTCATGATAATAATAGAGCCAAAGGTTTTGTTGTGTTGATTTGATTGTACAATCTTTTAGTTTTGGTATTTTTTGCATGTTGATGAATTCCACTATTGTACCAAGTTGGAGAATAGATCACCCTATTATTCCTACATAACTTCTTATCTCACATGAGTGTACTTTCTGTGGCCTTGCAATTTGATGAGAAGTGAAATATCTTTTGATTTTTACTAAAGTCCCATCAACGATTGCATCAGTGGATTTGAGGAAGCACTACTCCTATTTTCATTGGTTTCCTACTTGATCTTTTCGATGATTTAACTCATAGACATGTCGTTACCATGGTTTATGTTTGTTAGGAATTTCTCTTTCATGTTGTTTGCTTTCATCTCTCATTACCTTATCTTCGTTATTTTCTTTTCTAACAAATTAGGAATTCATATAGTTGTATTGTTAGATTGTATTCATTTATAAAATAGAAAATACCAAAAATATATCTCTTTTGTGATTAATTTTGAAACAACAAGCAGATTGAACATCTTATCCAAAATTGGTCAAAACCAACAAAGGCCTCCTTGTGAACAAACACATTTATCTTCATCTAAGTGGATTCTAGTAGGTCACAAGATTTCTTGGAACCTTGGAGTCGATCCCAAATTTTTTTTAAAGAAAGTTTGAAAGGATTCCTGTCATTAAGCATCATGCAAAATGACAGATCAATAGCTTGTAATTAGGAGATCATCAAAATAGAGATTTGGTATTAACATATCTCCCTATGATTTCTTGAAGTATATGTTAGGATTTACTTCATTTCTCAAGTACCCTAAGGTAGCTATCTATTCTCTCATACCATTCCTTGGGAGCCTGTTTAAGACCGTAAAGAGCTTTCTTCAATTTGCATACATGTGACTCTTTCTTGTGGATAAAAAACCCTTTTGGTTGTCCCAAGTATACTTTTTCATTGATGACTCCATTCATGAATGTTATCTTTACACCCATCTGATGTAATGAAATAACTTGCACAATAGAAGAAATAATATGAAATATTATATAAATACTTGATAATAATTGAGAGTGATAGGCCACTTCGAGGGGGAAACCTCCAAATATCTCCAATGAGAACACAATTCATAATATGATATTGAAATAAGACTCACAACCTCCTATATATACCTAATTATGCTTAGGTTGAATAGACATAACCCTTCATAACACCTAGACTGACCTAACTACCTAAATAATAATATAATAATGATAACATGACTTAATTAAGGATTAAGATAGCCACAAGTTGACTATTAATAACCCTATATACACCAATATTAAGGGCGTAGCATGCCCCCTCTCTCAAAAGAAGCATTGTCCTCAATGCTAACCAAGTGTGGATTCTTTTGAATGAACTCTTCATCCTCCCATGTTGCCTCTTCAACTAGTAAGTTCTTCCATTGAATGAGATACTAAGTCAAGGCTTTTTTCCTTAGCTTCTTCATGTGTGTTTTAAGAATGCACTCTAGTTCCAAAAATATTCTTCTTTCTTCATCAAGTTCTGGTACTACTGTTTGAGTAGGAATATTCTACCCAATTACCTCCTTCATACAGGAAACATGAAAAACTAGATGTATCTTTGTTGTTGGTGGCAACTCAAGCTTGTAGGCAACACTATCAATCTTTTGCATGATTTGGTATGGTCCATAATATCTTGGAGACAACTTATTATTCTTCTTTTGTTGCTTCGTTGATCTTTGTTTATAAGGTTGCAATCTCAAGAAGACCCAGTCCCCAACTTCAAAATTTCTTTCGCTATGATGTTGGTCTACTTGTTGTTCCATTCAAATTTGTGCCATAGATAAATTCTCCTTGAGTCCTGAAAGTACCTATTTTTGATGAAGCAAGTGATCCTCTACTACTTGAATTCTTGGTGACACCTTTAATGATGATGTGATGGAAGGAGGATGATATCCATAAAGTGCCAAAAATGGAGACATTTTTAATGAACAATGAAAAGAAGTATTGTACACCATTCTGCAAGAGATAGCCAATCTACCCATTGAGATTTTTTTTTGAAGTGAAACAATGTAGATATCCTTCCAAACATTTATTAACAACCTCAATTTTCCCATCTGATTGAGGATGGTATGAAGAACTATGAGCCAATTGAGTACCCAAACATGAGAATAAATCTTTCCAAAAATGAGTAGTAAAGATAGGGTCATGATCACTAATAATAACCTTAGGTGTACTATGTATGTTTTGGACATTCTCCAAGAAATTTTTTGCCACTATACTTGTTGTAAAAGGATGTGATAATGTAATGAAATGTGCATATTTAGTGAGGCAATCAACTACTACCATGATGACATTATAACCTTTAGATTTGGGAAGTCCTATGATGAAGTCCATGGATACCTCTTCCAAACATTGGCTAGGAATAGATAAAGGTTGCAAGAGACCTAGTGTCTTAATTGTTTCCCCTTTATTTCTTTGACAAACCAAACATTCAACCAAAATTTTTTGAACATCACCTTTTATCCCTTCCCAAAAAAAATCTTGCTTGATTCGATGATATGTCTTCAAAAATCCTAAATGACCACCAATTGGGGACTCATGTAGTTCTTTGAGAATCTTGATTTTAAGAGTGGAATTCTTGCAGAGATACAAGTGCTCTTTATAACAAAGAATATACCCCTATAAACAAAACTTATTTGAACTACTAGGGTCACTTTTTATTTGCTGGATGAGAGTACTTGTTGCAACATCATTTTGCCACTCTGTTTTGGCTTCTACCACCCAATTTTCTTGTAATATTGAAAAGACACGCAATAAGGCTTCATCTTTTTCATCCTTCCTGGAAAGTGCATTGGCCACAATATTTTCCTTCCCTTTCTTGTATACAATTTCAAAGTCATATCCCAACATCTTAGTGACCCATTTTTGTTTCTCTTCTGACGATAGTCTTTGTTCCAAAAAATATTTTAGGCTATCATGATCTGTCTTAACCTTGAAGTGTCGACCGATTAAATAAGGTCTCCATTTTTTAACTGCATGAAGGATTTCTAGCATTTCCTTTTCGTAAATAGGTTTGAGTTGATTTTTGTCTTTTAATTGATGACTCTCAAAAGCAATTGGTCAACCTTCTTGCATGAGAACTACTCCTATCCCATTTCCTGAAGCATCACATTCCACAATGAATTCCTTGGTGTAGTCAGGAGTGGTAAGCACTAGAGGTGTACACATAGCCTTCTTGAACTTCTCAAATGATACATTAGCATATTCATTCCAATGAAAAGAATCCTTCTTCAATAGAGTGGTAAGGGGTGCTTCTATATGACCATAATTCTTCACAAATCTTCTATAGTATCCTGTCAATCCCAAGAAACCCCTCAACTTCTTAATGGTTTTTGGAATAGGCAATTCCATGATAGCCTTAATTTTGTTAGGGTCCACCTTTACTCCTTCATGTGAAACTATGTGTCCAAATACTCCACCTCCTTAAGACCAAAAACACACTTGGATGGCTTAGCATAGAGTTGATGATCTTCAAGTAATTTTAATGCTTGATCTAAATGCTACAAATGTTCTTCCCAAGTCTTGCTATAAATTAATATATCACCGAAAAACACTAACACAAACTTTCTCAAGAACTTCTTAAAAATGGAATTCATCAAAATTTGGAATGTAGATGGTGCATTGGTAAGACAAAATGACATCAGCAAAAATTCATAATGACCCTCATGGGTTCAAAATATGGTCTTACAAATATCTTCCTCCTTAATTTGAATTTGATGATAACTCGATCAAGATCTAACTTGGTGAAATACATAGCTCCATTTAATTCATCTAGAAGATCATCGATGATTGGAATAGGAAACTTATCTTTAATGGTGTACTTATTGAGCACTCTATAATTTGAACACATGTGCCAAGTTTCACCCTTCTTATGCACCATCACAACAGGTGAGGAGTAAGCACTTTGGCTATGCCTGATAATTCCCGCCTCTAGTGTTTCCTCAACAATTTTTTCTACCTCACTTTTTTGTGTGTATGGGTACCTATAAGGCTTGATCTTTGGTGGCTGGCTCCCTGGAACTATTTGTATGGCATGGTCATGATCCCTCTTAGGAGGAAGTCCTTTAGGCATATCTCCAAGAATCACTGAGTGACGATCAATTATTGCTTATAAATCTAGATGAGTAAGAAAATTACATTGAGAGACTTCTAATGAACATAGTTGGGCAACAAATCCATCTGTGCCTTTCTTAAGCAACTTTTTCATTTGATGAGAGCTCACCATTTGTGGGGATTTTTCCTTCAATCTCCTTAGCTCCACTACCTTTCCTTTTGATTGAAATTGCACAAATAGTTCTTGGAAGTTCATCCCAATTGTTCCCAATGTAGTAAGCCATTGTACTCTCAAAACAATATCTACTACACCTAGGGATATCACATACATTGGGGTATCAAGTTGGTAATCTCCCATGGATAATTTAATGCTATGACACTTCCCTAAACAACTAACTGTGCCCCCATTTGCAATCAAAGCCTAAAACTCTCAGGCTAGATACATAAAACAATTTAGAAGAGTTGTCAACTTTTTGTTGATGAAATTATGAGTACTACTTGAGTCGATCAACACTGTTACTTTCTTCTTCTTTAAGAAACCCACTACCTTGAGAGTTTGTGGTGCACTAAAAGCTAAAAGTACATGACAAGAAATGATTGGTTGAGAATCATGTGATTCCTCACCTGACTCCCTATCCTCCTCTGATATGGGCCCATCTTCTTCTTCCTCACTTGGACCTTCAATATAGAACAATTTCTTTTCACTGCATTTATGTCCTCAACTATATTTACTATCATAATTGAAACACAACCCATTTGCTCTTTTCTCCTCAATATGTTGTGGAGTCAACCTAGTAGGTTGAGGAAGAGAAGGTGTTGAATATCCTTTTTCTCTTATCACATCAGCCCCTTGCTTTCTAGGAATCAAGAACTTCTCCTCTACCCTACGTGCCAATATAAAAGACTCATTTACTGAGTTGGGACAAAACATGTGTACCTCATGTTGAATGTGATCCTTGAGACCACCCAAGAATAAATCATTCAAGTTCTTCTCTATAATTGTATCCACTCTTAAGGATAGATTTTGGAATTTTTGAATATAATCCTTAACTAATCTTATTTTTTGAAGCTTAGCAAGTTGGCTAAAGAAGTTTTCTATCACACTATTTCTATATTGTGCTTGGAGTTCTTCTATAAAAATTCACCATGATACAGTGAGACCCTTTTTCCTCCTATGAGTATAAAGCCAACAATACTAAATGAATTGATCTGGTTCTAGATATAAGGAAGCCATTGTGACCTTTTGTCCATATGGGATTTGATGTACTTCAAAAAAAATCTCCATTTTATTTATCCATGTTAGAGGATCTTTGCCATAAAATTTTCACATATCCACCTTTGGAAAAAACTTCGTAGATCCCGTAGGATTATTAAATTTTTTGTCATTATCAGTCAACTTGAAGGTTTCACCTTGATTGCTTGAGAGCTCCTTGTTTCATTCATATAGGTGTTTAACATGCTTCATATATCTGATATATCTCCTCATAGGTCACACATATCCCTCTTAACCTCTTCTTTGAACTTACTAAGTTTCTCATTGGGATTACTATCATTTTTTGCTTCCCAATATAGAGGATTTCCTTGGTGTTATAGCAATCTTTTTGCCTCTTGTTGAAGGCCCCATCATGATGTAAACCAATATTTTTGAAATAAATCACACAAATAAAATGTAGATTCTTTGGTTTATTTATTTATTTTTTACCGTAACTTACTAGGGCCAAGATACCCTTACTCGGAAAAAATCCTAAAAAATTTAGCAAATTTGCTGCCTTGAGAGAGAATTTTCCTAATTTTGTAATATCTTGCTTTTTTTTTTCAATTTCTCCAAGCTTTGAAATTTAGGTTCCTCTACTATGTATTAAAAAACCCAATACAAGTTATACTCCAATTCGGCCGGATGTGAGAGATATGAAGATCTCAATAAATTGTGTAGAAATAGTAATTCTGCAATAATTTTCTCAAATGTGCTCCAATTCTTCTAAATTTTGGACTATAGCTTCTTTAATATAGTCTTCAAAAATAATGTAAATTTTTTTGAAAAATTCACTAAAATATGAAAGTTGTGCTCTTCCTAAAATTTCCCCAATATTGAGAAAAAAGCTTGCCTCTATGGTGCTAAGATCATGCTTTGATACCACTTGTAATGAGATAACTTGCATAATAGAAGAAATAATATGAAATATTATATAAATACTTGATAAACTAAGAGTGATAGGCCACTTCAACAGGGCAACCTCCAAATATCTCCAATGAGAACACACTTCACAATATGATGTTGAAATAAGATTCACAACCTCCTATATATACCTAATTATGCTTAGGTTGAATAGACACAACCCTTCATAACACCTAGGCCAACCTAACTACCTAAATAATAATATAATAATGATAACATGACTTAATTAAGAATTAAGATGCCACAAGTTGACTATTCATAACCCTATATACACCAATATTAAGGGTGTAGCATTTGATGTACCTTCCAACCTTTGGATGCGATTATTGCAAGTATACTTCTGACAGATGTGTAACAAGCAACAAGAGAAAAGGTTTCATCATAATCAATTGTAATGACCCCATCTTTTAGCGTTCATGTTCTCCAAATTCTAAGTGGAGCATAAGAGGAAATTAAATTAATTTCTTATAAAGTCATTAAATAAATTTAAAATAAAAATTAAAAGGTGATTTTATATTGAATTAATTTAATTAATTATTGTATTACAAGGGAGAAGCTTCTATAGCGTGTATTAATTATTGGAAAGGTGGAAGCCTCTACTAATTTAATTTTCTAGAAGCACAATCAATTATTGTATTGCAAGGGAGGAGTTTCTAGAGAGTGCATTAATTATTGGAAGGGGGAAGCTTCTAGCACTTGCAATTAATTAATGTTTTAGTTCCTTCTAGAAGGTGAAGGAAAAGGATAAATAGGGGTGATAATATCATTGTTTAGAATGGGATTTTTGTGAATGATATTTGATAAGAACTTGGATGTGTGACATACATATATTTTCTTGGCATTAGAGGACATTCATCCTCTCTTGTAACATTCTAGATGTCATTCCCTTGGGGTTTGGCCTTTGGAATAAATTGCTATGTACTTTCTTATATCATTTTGAGAACTAATATAATTTTAGCACTGGTTGAATCTTTAGTTTGCATAACAAATCTATTTCAGCAATTGGTTCAGTTTTTGGGCATTTCCAGGGTGCCCATTACAGTGGTATTAGAGCTTGCTTGCAAAGTATAATTGGTGGGTTCCCATTAAAATGGTATCAAAGCTATAAGTCCTGCCATCTTGTGGAGATCTTCAACACCTGTGTTTGAGCATGTGACAAGGGCTTTATAATTTTCACAATACTAGAACAAGACAAAGTAGGAGTTCAGAATTGCATAATGAATAAGGTAGTTCATCTGTGCAGAGGGACATACAATCCAATCATATAGACATAGAGGAGATATTATTTGAACAAGACAATAGTATGGGTGATCGAAATGATAGGAATATCGGTCCAGACCAGGAAAATGTGATGTTTAGGTTATTGGATACATTAGAGGAGGGGCAACGTATGCAACAAGAGCAGAATAGGTGAATGGATATGATGTTGCAACTTATGGCTAGACATATGAGCATCAATATTAATCCAGGTGATGCCAACAATGAAAACAACAATAATAGAGGCAATGATAACGGAGGCTGAGGCAACATTAATGTTAATAATGGACATGATAACAATGGGAATGAGGCTAGTAACTTTAGACATTTTACATGCCTAGCTCGGACAATAAGCTCGAGATCTCTTCTACCCACCTTTCCATGCAGAGATCCAGTTCAACCAGTTAATGAACCACAAATTACGAAGTTACAGGATCAGTTTAGGAGGGATTGGGAGGCTAGTGGACCAAAGTTTCAAGCAAACATTTCTCTTAGAGATTAATTGGACTTGAGGATGAGACACATGCCCAGATCAGGAGGAAGAAGTCAAAACCTTGAGCTGAGAAAGAAAGTTGGGAAACTTTCTTTACCTTATTATGATGCTTTAGGGAAGATGACTGCATGAGCTTGGGTGCAGAATATGGATACATACTTGCAGCTGAATCCTATGCCTGAAGAGGAGGCTATAAAGTATGCAACTATTCACTTGGATGGACCGACACATGAGTGGTGGCACCATGGCATAGTAACTTTGGGACATAATCAGATCACATCTTACAAGAAGTTCACTGAGAAGCTCATAGATAGATTTGATACCAAGGATCCTGAATTATAGTTTAAAGAGTTGGCACAACTCAAGCAGTAGGGATTAGTTGAGACATATATCAGTCAGTTTCAAAGGTTAGCTATGTTGGTCACAAATATTTTAGAGAGGAGGTTGGTAGTTTTTTTTATGGATGGACTCTCAGAACCCTTGCGAGGATGGGTCAAGGGACATGACCTAGCTACATTGTAGGAGGCCACTAAAAAGGCTTGTGACTTAGCACCGTCTTCATTAAGGATTAGATTTCAGCACAAGGATACTTATATGAAAAGGGACAAGGAGAAGAACAAAAAAACTTTACACAAGGATGCTCAGCCAAAAAGAGATAAGTTGGATAATGACACCTTGAATGATTTAAGAAAGAAGAAGTTATGTTTTCATTGCAGAGAGCCTTGGGATTTATCTCATAAGTGTCCTCTCAAGGCTAAGGCAAATCAAATGGAGTATTGCTCGGCAAAAGAGTCACAGTCACAGAGGGACGATCAACACTCTGATTCAGATGAGGATAGCACTACAGAGGAGAGCAGTATTCCTAAGGATGAGAAGTTATTAGCATGATTAATGGGGGCTCAGAAGGCAATCACATTTAAGGTCAGAGGTACTATCCAAGGGCAGAAAGTGATCTCACTCATTGACACTGGGGCTACACATAATTTTATAAATGGACAATTGGTAGCCAAGAGAGGTCTACAGATTGAGGAGCACGCTGGATTTAGAGTTATGGTAGCTAATGGTGACAAACTATTATGCACTCAGAAGATATCTAATCTTCACATCAAGTTTGCAGATGGCTATGAGTTGGAAGATGAGTTCTATGTGGTAGACATGGGAGACTATGATGTCATCCTCAACATTGTATGGATGGCCTTGCTAGTAGAGTTCATACTTAACCTAGCAAAATTGGAGATGAAGTTTTAGCATAAGGGAAGAACTATTGTACTTAGAGGACTTTTAGATGGGAGTTGTAGAGTAGTTTACCTGAGGAGAATGCATAGACTTTTTTAGCATAATAACATAGAGTGGGCAGCAGAATGTTTCACTATGCCAACTTCACAAGAGCCACAAGTGAAGAGTCATCCACCAGATATCCAGGAGATACTTGATAGGCATACTAAGGTATTTGGTGAGATTCTACATGGAATTCCTCTTGACAGGGGGATAGAGCCTGTTACTCCCTATCATCATCGTAAGAAACATAAGGATGAGATAGATAAGGATATTAAAGAGTTGTTGGCAATAGGGCATATTAGGCCTAGTAAGAGCCCCTTTGCTTCAACAGTAGTGTTGGTAAAGAATAAGGATGGGACAATGCCCATGTGCATTGATTACAGGGCATTAAATATGAAGACCATTAAGAACAAATATCCCATCCCATGAATAGATGAGTTGATTGATGAGTTACATGGTGCATGCTTTTTTACAAAGATTGATCCATAGTTAGGTTATCATCAGATCAGGATGAGGGAGGAAGACATTGGGAAGACAAACTTTCGGTGTCACTATGGCCACTTTGAGTTTTTGGTTATGCCATTTGGGCTAACCAATGCCCTCACTACATTCTAGAGTTGCATGAATAAACTATTCAAGGAATAGCTTAGGAGATTTGTCTTGATTTTATTTGATGACATTTTAGTCTTTAGTAAGACTTGGGAGGAGCATTTACAACATCTTGAGATGGTATTGTCCACTTTGGAGAAAGAGTCACTATATGCCGAGGAATCTAAGTGCAAGTTTGGGATGACTGAGCTACTATACCTTGGGCATATCATCAGCGTAGATGGAGTTCGGGTAGATCCTAAAAAGATTAGAGCTATTGTTGATTGGCCTACTCCTAGGAATCTTACACAACTTAAGGGATTCCTTGGTCTTTGCAGATTTTACAGGAGATTTGTTAAGGGATTTTCACAGATCATTGCACCCTTGATAGACCTTACTAGGAAAGGGGCCTTCACATGGACAAAGGTAGCTTAGAGAAGCTTTGATCATTTCAAGAAGGTGATGTCATCATGTTCGGTACTAGCTCTACCAAATTTCACAAAGCCATTTGAGCTTCATTGTGATGTGTCAAGAGATGGGATTGGGGCAGTCTTGATGCAGGAGAAACATCCCATTGTTTTTGAGAGCAAGAAGCTTCATGGAGTGAAGAGGAGCTATTCCATCTATGATCAAGAGATGTTGGCCATAATGCATGCATTGGTTAAGTTTCAGTCCTACCTAGTTGGGAGAAAGTTTGTTATCAAAATCGATCACAACAACATCAAATACTTCATGAACCAACATGATTTGAATGATAGACAAAAAAAAGTGGATTATGAAGTTACAGGCCTATGATTTTGACATTGAGTTTGTCAAAGGTAAGAAGAATGTGGTGGCAAATGCTTTATCTAGGAGACCTCATTTTTGTGCTCTAGCTGAGATTACAAGAGATTGGAGAAATAAGATCACAAAAGAGTATGCGAGGGACACTTGGGCTTCTGGAGTAATTGTAGGCACCATACATGATGATTGTTACATGGTGATGGATAGATTGATAAAATTTTAGGGTATGATATATTTGATTCCTTCATCATAGTTTAGGGAGGTAATACTGAAGGCATTTCACGATGCACCTACAGGTGGACATCCAGGGATCTTTAAGACCTACAGGCAGATCCGTGAGTGGTTCACATGGAAAAGGCTCAAGGATGATGTTCAAGAGCATGTCAGGGAGTGTGCAATTTGCCAGTCGAATAAGGGAGAGCATACATATCCTGCAGGGTTGGTACAACCTTTACCCATTATGGATAGGAAATGGGAAAGTGTTTCTTTAGACTTCATCACCGAGTTACCACTGAGTATAGGGGAAAGATTGCATCTATGTGTAGTTGACTGGTTGACGAACTCTGCTCACTTCTTTGTTATTCCATCCACTTACATAGCAATACAAGTGGCTGATCTTTTCTTTAGAGAGATATTTAGGTTACATGGGCTACCTAATTTCATTGTCAATGATCGGGACAATAAATTCATGAGTACTTTTTGGCAAGAACTGTTTAGGTTGTGTGGTACAGATCTTACACCTAGCACTGGTTATCATCCACAGATAGATGGGCAGACAAAGATTGTGAATAAATGGGTGGAAGGATATCTGAGAAACTATGTGACTGCACAACAGAGGGCTTGGGTCAAATGACTACATATGGGAGAGTATTGTTATAACACCACTTATCATATGTCCATCAAGATGATTCCATTCATGGCATTGTACAATTATGAAGCACCTAGTTTCATGGATCTAGTTTTGGGGGATAGTAAAGTGCCCAAAGCAAAACACTTCTTGTAGGATAGTCAGGATATTTTGAGGGTGCACAAGGAGAATATACATCAAGCCCAAAATCAGTAGAAATTGTATGTTGACTAGCACTGGATAGAGCATAGCTTTGAGGTTGGGGATATGGTTTACTTGAGGCTACAACCATACAGATAGTCATCACTCAAGAAAAGTGGAGCAGAGAAGTTGAAGCCTAGGTTTTATGGCCCCTATAGAGTGATTCACAAGGTAGGCGAGGTTTCTTACAAGATTGAGCTTCTAGAGGGTAGTTGGGTGCATAATGTGTTTAATGTGTCAAGGCTTAAGAAATTCATCGTTCAAATAGTTGCGCCTTTAGTAGAATTACCACCATTAGATGAGGAGAAAAAGCTCATATTAATTCCTGAGGCTATTATGGATACTAGGGAAAGGACTCTGCAAAGTAGGTTGATTAAAGAATATTTAGTCAAATGGAGATATTTGACAGAGGAAGATGCTACTTGGGAGAGTGAGCAGGTGCTACAACAAACATGACTAAGATTGCTTGAGGACAAGCAATTTCAAGGAGGGCAGATTGTAATGACCCCATCTTTTAGCCTTCACATTCTCCAAAGTCTAAGTGGAGCATAAGAGGAAATTAAATTAATTTCTTATAAAGTCATTAAATAAGTTAAAATTAAAAATTAAAAGGTGACTTTATATTTAATTAATTATTGTATTACAAGGGAGAAGCTTCTAGAGTGTGTATTAATTATTGGAAAGGTGGAAGCCTCTAGTAATTTAATTTTCTAGAAGCATAATTAATTATTGTATTTCAAGGGAGGAGTTTCTAGAGAGTGCATTAATTATTGGAAGGGCGAAGCTTCTAGCACTTGCAATTAATTAATGTTTTAGTTCCTTCTAAAAGGGTGAAGGAAAAGGATAAATAGGGGTGAGAGTCTCATTGTTTAGCATGAGATTTTTGTGAATGACATTTGATAAGAACTTGGATGTGTGACTCACATATCTTTTCTTGGCATTAGAGGACATTCATCCTCTCTTGTAACATTCTACACGTCATTCCCTTGGGGTTTAGCCTTTGGAATACATTGCTATGTACTTGCTTATATCATTTTGAGAACTAATATAATTTCAGCATTGGTTCAATCTTCAATTTGCATAAAAAATCTATTTCAGCAGTTGGTTTAGCTTTTGGGCATTTCCAGGGTGCCCATTACATCAATCCCTTCCTTTTGTGAGAATCCTTTGGCCACAAATTTGGCTTTTTGTTTTTCAATAATGCTATCAAGTTCATGTTTGATCTTGAATAACCATCTTGAGGAGACAACAAATTTGTCTTTGGGTCTTTGCACAATACCCCAAACATTGTTTTTAATATAGATTGATATTCCTCAATCATGGCATCTTTCTAGGCTTGAGATTTTAGAGCTTTTTCAACATCAAAAGGTTTTGACTTAGTGGATTCATTTAGATGAGTAACATAACATGAATGATTTTTTTTCCTCTTGGTTTCTCTAAGCATTTCATTAGGTGCCACATTGTTTTCTTCAAACATTTTTCTTGCCCATAAAGGTTTTCTCTTATTGAGTGACTTTGAATTATCTTTAGGTTTAGGTGTAGTGGGTCCATTATCTTCTATGTCAGTCTCCCTCTCAATCATAGAACTTTCATCATTTTCATGAAAAAGAATCGTCATTAGGTTCTTCTATATCTTTAGAAGTTTTGAATGCAATACCTTTGTCAAACTTGACATCTCTATTGATTTCAATTGTCCTCAATCTTGGAACATATACTCAGTAGGCTTTGGAAGAATCACTATAGACAACGAATATGTCTTTCTTTCCCAAGGGCTCTAGTAGTTCTTTTCTCCTTAGGAATATGGATGTATATGGGACAAACAAATATTCGTAAATGACTTAGATTGGATTTGTTTCCTAAGGAGACCTCTTTAGGGGTTATATTGTCTAGAATTGCAAGAGGACATCTATTTTGAATATATACGACAGTATTAGATGCTTTAGTCCAGAATGATGTATGTAGATTTTGATTGTGCATCATTTCTTTAGTTGCTTCAATGATGGTTCTATTTTTTCTTTCTGCTACTCCATTCTATCGAGGATTGTATGGTACAATATACTCCCTCTTCATCCCAATAGATATACATAATTCTTTAAAGTTCTCGAAGATATATTCTCCCCCATTATTAGATCTTAAAATTTTGATCTTCTTCCCAGTTTAGTTTTCAACTAAAGCTTTAAATTATTTAAATTTCAATAAACCTCATTTGATTCTTTTAATTTGAGTAAATATATCCAAGTTTTCCTAGAATAATCATCCACAGAGAAGATGTAGTATGAACGTCCTCATAATAAAGGTACTGACATGGGTCCACATAGATCAGTATGAATGAGTTCAAGAATGCTCTTTAGATTTATGTTCACTTGGATGGAAAGGGGTTTTAGGGTTCTTTCCTAATGCACACCCTTTACCTATTCCTTCATGTTTAGGTTTAAGGTTAGGTAAGCCTTTTACTATTTTCTCTATAGAGGGTAATTCTCTAAAATTTAGATGCCCTAGTGCTCTATGCCAAATCTCATTTGTCTTCCTAGTTTCATGATTTAGGGCTAGATTTGTGGAATTACAATGTCTGTATAGGCTCCCTTCTCTAACTCCAATAGAAATAACATTTTTAATGTTTGAATTTTTTTGACCAACACAAAACTTTTTTTTTTTGAAAAGCAATCTGATATCCTTGATCTATTAGACTGGATATAGAGATAAGGTTTCTTTTGATTCTAGGGACAAATAGGACATCTTTTAGGTGCAAGTTAACTTTGGTACTTAGTTGTACTAAATAGGTCCCAATTCCTTTCACAGGGTAAGTGGAGTTGTCGCCTATTGTCACTTCTTTAGTTGAATATTCTTCAAGAGTCTCAAATTTATCTCTAAATCTGATTATATGTTTAGAGGCTTCATTATTGACTATCCAGGTGTTTTTATTGGTGTTTAACTCACTAGATAAGGCAAGGCAGAATAATGAATATTTTTAATTCTTGTCTTTTGCTTCCTTGACTTTA
Source organism: Cupressus sempervirens (assembly GCA_028749045.1). Lineage (NCBI taxonomy): Eukaryota > Viridiplantae > Streptophyta > Pinopsida > Cupressales > Cupressaceae > Cupressus > Cupressus sempervirens. The sequence continues at coordinate 140,793,073 of CM053791.1, read as the reverse complement.
GCCATGTTGACATGATTTTTCTTCCTTTCTAGACAATACATGTGAGTATGGCCAAATTTGTCACATTGATAGCATTGGAATTTTGATAGATCTCTTTTCTTATAAGTTTTATTTCCTCTCTTCCTTTTGAATTTTCCCTTCTTATTGCTTGATTTTGTATGTAATGCTTGAATCTCTTCCTCTTTGTTAGAGATGATACCTCTTGAGATTAATCGAGCCTCTTCTTGAGTACATTCATTTTTGAGTTGATCAAATTTGGCTATAGAGGGATAATTGATACATTGAATAAATGATTCCCATGATATTGGTAGTCCTCTAAGAGCTATTAAGGATAATTCAACATCTTCAACATTGTTGCCAATGGTTGAGAGTTGATCTCTTAATTCAAAGATTTTGGAGAAGTAGGATGTGATAGTGTCTCCTTTGTCCATCTTGATGTTTATAGTTGTTGTTTTAATGTAAGCAATCTACTTGCACTATTTATCTCAAATGTGTCTTGGATAGTTTTGAACACATCATAGGTAGTTGTTAATTTTTCTATTGATGGAAAAATGTGATCTTTAACTCCATCAATGATAATTTTCTTAGCTTTCTTATTCTGCCTTTTCTAGGTTACCAATTTCGATTCATCTTTAGGTAATTCATTGTTTTCCTATGAATGAATCCACTTCAAGCTCTTGAAGTATTGTTGCGATTCAGATTTTCCATGAAACAAAGTTAAAGGCTCTGATACCATGTTAAATGAGTTTGTCAATTTTAATGCTCATTCTACCAATGAGGCTCTGATACAATGTTAAGGAATATGAGATTTTATAGTAGAATGATCCAATTTTATTCTCAGATATCTTTAACTTCAATATATACAAAATAGTGTTAATGTCTCTTTTCTATCTTATATAAAAAGGACTGAAACTAACATTTATCTCTGTGATATACTTGTAGGTTGTGATTGCTTCTTCACAATACTTATACTATGGTCAGAGTATGAATTGATCATAATTATCTACATACAATCTTGCTTGTATGATTTTTTATGAATCATTGATAAAAATGGACTAGAATATGACCAATTTGGTCACAGATGCAAGAGATGTTAATATGTATTTATTTCATATGTTTTCTCAAGCAACTCGATCAATATAAATACTAATTTATGAGTCATGTCAACATAGAGACATGACTCTATGTGGCATGTGCCACGTAGGGTCATGTCCCTACATGGACATGACTATCCATAACAAGATTGGTCTATTATCATTAATGCCTGATAAACTCAAGGTGACAATCCATATGAGATACATCCTTTACTTGGGTGTAATACATATCATGTAAGCCCAATCGTCAACCTTGAACATTCATTGCTATATAGTGATGGTAATCTATACAAACAATAGTGGATATCATCATTGATATGATCATGAGATTGCATAGTATCGAGGGTTTGTTGATGAGATTTTATCACAAAAAATAATAGCCCGATTTGGGCAATGTTTATTATGGAGATCTATGTTATGATCGAACACATTAGTAATTATAGCAATGTATGTGTGTGTGTGTGTGTGTGTGTGTGTGTGTGTGTGTGTGTGTGTTAATGTGATTTGCACTAATGTTTATTGATTAGGTCCAACTGAGACTAAATTTCAACATTATTATCTTTGTTAGATTGTATATCTATTTTTATACCCCCGCCCTCTTTTCCCCCCTCCTCTCAAGCTATATTTCTCTTTATCTCCTCCTTTTTATCCCTAACTTCCCCTCTTTCTATCCCCCTGCTCTTGTCTCCTCACTCTATTTCTCTATAAATTTCATATTTAAATTGTGTGTGTGTGTGTGCGCGTGCACGTGCACGTGCATGTGTGTGGGCGTGTGCGTGTGTTGTGTGTGTGCATGTGTAGGTGCATGGGCACTAATTTAAAAGTTTTCGTTTAGTCATGTTTAGATCCCAATAAGTGCATGTGCACAGTTGATTTATAGCTATCACTTCGTCATTGTGACCTTTAATTGGACATACATCATCATTTGATAAATCGTCTACCAATTGATTTCTTGAATCACAAAAGTACATGCAAAAATAAAGCCTAATAGAGTTTCCACACTATGATTACTAGTAATAATTTGTATTGAAATAAATATATAAATTATTGTATATCATCTATTTACTAACTACACAACTTATATTAATATTAGAATGTTACAAACCAAATACTAGCCACTACATAAAACTTGTTTATGTTATTTTCATCAATATTATAATTTATTTCATTTTATATAACTTACAAATTTAAATTCATATATATAAATTCATTTTTAATCTTAATTTTTTAATCAATTTCTTCATATAATAAATAAGTGCAAGAACTAGTTTATTTATATATTTTAGCTCCCCTCTTTTGATGTAAGTACTAATTAAGATATTTCAACTACCCCTCTTTTGTCCCATAAACTGTTTAGAAAAACAATGTAGAAAATACAATGCACTTAAAGATAAGTCTACTAGATATATCTTCTACAATGAATGCATATCAGTCTGCTCAATCTACAATTCATTGCCCATAAGTAAATGTTGTTGGCTGCTTCAATATATAGATTGGATTCCTATCTTTAAGTCAGATTGCAATCTTTGCTATAAATACATAAGACAGCATAGATGTTTCTTCACGTCCACTCTAACACTGCTCAAATATGTTCCCAAGTATATTTAAAATCTGGCCATTCTGATATATTTTTATAACTCTCAATTCAATATAAAAAGGAAATGCTTAAACATAGTGAAGAAATATTTCCTCATAATCAAACTTCAATTATCAGCAAAAATAATGAAAACTAAAACACAGCGAACTGATTACTAGTGACAGAAAGTTCATGACCGGCAAGATAATGGGAAAGAGAATAGTTGTATTTATTAAGTATGAAAATTATTGACTTAGATTAGAAATAAAGGAAAGAAAGAAATGTTTAATATAGTGAAGTGTTTACTGAGGCTAATGAGAAAGAAAACCATTCAATTTATGTTCAAATTATATATGCAACAAAATTATAATGTTAAATATAGTGAAGGAATATCTAGTAGTGAATTAGGGATCACAACGGGTTCGCTAACTTCTAAATATTGAAAATTTTCAATAGTGGATCATAATAGTTAGTAATGTTTTTCACTTTTATTTATTTATTTTGATCTGTGATTGTTCACCTATGTATCATTATTGGCGATTTATGAATCACTATTGGAGATTTGTGAAGTACTATTCGAGAGTGGTGATTGAATGGATAATTATTGGTGCAATGGGGGGCAAGTATTGGTGAACACTTTTTGACCCTTTTGTGCATACATCTCTTGTAGAATGCATAGCTATTGTGAGCAGCTGAAAGCTTAATTTTAAGCAATTAAATCGTTTACAAGAACAACAAAAACAAATTGAGAATTTTTGACATTGTTTGGTACCTCAATTAAATGTGAAAAAATTAGCTATAACCACTACTAGATATTTTCCTCTAATCAACTTCGATAAAAACTAAAATATTTACTAATGACAGAATATTCATGACTTCCAGAATAATGAGAAAGAGAATAGTTGTACTTTAATTATTGATTTAGATTGGAATTAAAGGAAAGTATGAAAAATATTACATATTTTAAAGTGTTTCCTGAGCAGACTATTGGAAAAGTAAACTACTCTACTTATTATTTATTATTATGTTAAAATTGTACATGCAACAAAATCCCAATATTTAATGTTCCAATCCAAACAGGAAAAGTCTTGAGCACCCAACTGAAATTCATACCATTCATCAAACACGTGTGACATTCAAAATTTAAAACTGTCTCACTTCCACACCCACCTACCTATAATGGATCAAAATCTTTGACCATTGCAAAGGCACCGGCTACGGTGCAACTTATTTGCACCGTCCGGCTGCCCCAACTCTGCCCTTGCCCCAACTTGCACGGATGACCGTGTACTGTCCGCACTGACGGTGTTTCTTGATTATTATTATTTTGGGGTCTGTGCTCAGAGAGTGAAGCGTGGAAAGACTCGAGTAATTTTGAAGTAAATTTTCAAAAAAAATTGTTTCATTTTCAATTTTTGAAGAAGAATATTCTAATGTCTTTTAATTTTTTTTTAATAGTAAATAATAATTAGTTAAAAATATTGTAGATTTTGTTTATAAAATGAATATTTTAATCTATCTTATTTATTTAAATATTGTAATGAGATATTTTTAAATGAATTAGAAACAAATCAAATCAAAAATTGGAAGTCACTTTAACTTTTAATTATCACAAATCGATTATAAATTTTAAATATATTTTTCAAAAAGATTTCACAATTTTTTTATTGACTTGTATTGAATAATAGTAACAAAATACAAATGTTATTAACATTGAAAGTAAATATATCTTATTGGCTTTATTACAATTCACTTGTTTAAAGAGAAAAATATATAAGTATAACAAAGAGAAAAATATTTTTATTCACTTAATTGAATTATTATTCTATCTATTAAATTTTCTAAAGAAGTGAACAATTTTTTTTCTTCTCATTGTTATATTTTTATTTTTCTCTCACAAATTATTATACAATGTTTCATTGACTAATTCACAAAAAAAACAAATATTAGTATCCTAATTCTTAGAAGGTAACATTCATCCTCATATATTTTATAAAATATATTTATATTAGGAGTAAAAATTAAGAATTTAGCAAATTTTAAAATTTATAATTAATAAGTAGTTAATATCATTAATATAAATAAAATTTAAAAAATTGTTTTTATTTTAAAGGTTAAAAATTATTCTACATATAAATTGTAGAATAATTTGATAAACTAAAGAACATTTTGTTATTTTAACTATTAATTTACAATATATATTCAGATCTTTTTTAGCAAGTAACAAAATAACAAAATCTGAATATATATTTTAAATTAATAGTTAAAATAACATGTTCTCTTAGCTCTCTCATCCTCATGATGGATCATTGAGTATGATCCGAAACGTTGATGCTGTTAAAACAACACACAATCGCACCCAGAAGCATACATAGAAGATTTTATTTTACAAGTTAGATTATATAAAATATTTTTACTTAGTATTAAGATTATTTTTACTATTCTTATAACAAGATATATGAATAGTTAAAATAATCTTAATACTAAGTAAAAATATTTTATATAATCTAACTTGTAAAATAAAACATGAGAAAGAATGTTAGTGAGTATAAACTAACAAATTTTAATTTCCTCAAAGTAAATATATTTAAACAAGTTTTTTTTGTATTTATGATTCTAGTAAGTAATAAAATTTAGGAAAAAATATAACTTTATATTAAAAAAATATAAATTAGATAAAATTACTCATTATAGTAAGTAAAAATACTTTATATTTTTAACCTTTAAAATAAAAACAATTTTTTAAATTTTATTTATATTAATGATATTAACTACTTATTAATTATAGATTTCAAAATTTACTAAATTCTTAGTTTTTACTCCTAATGTAAATATATTTTATAAAATATATGAGGATGGTTGTTACCTTCTAAGTATTAAGATCACTAATATTTATTTTTTGTCAATTAGCCAATAAAAATTGAATAATAATTTGTGAGAGAAAAATAAATATATAACAATGAGAAGAAGAAAATTATTCACTTCTTTAGAAAAGTTAATAAATAGAAAAGTAATTCAATTAAGTGAATAAAAATAATTTTATTTTTATTTACTTATTTTAAAAATTTAATAGAATATAAAAATAAATAAAGTTAAAAAATGAATAAAAATATTTTCTCTTTGTTATACTTATATATTTTTCTCTTTAAACTAATAAAGCTAATAAGATATATTTACTTTCAATGCTAATAATATTTGTATTTTGTTACTATTATTCAATATAAGTCTATAAAAAAATTGTGAAATCTTTTTGAAAAATATATTTTAAATTTATAATCAATTTGTAATAATTAAAAATTAAATTGACTTCCAATTTTTGATTTGATTTGTTTCTAAAATTATTGAAATAAATTCATTTAAAAAATATCTCATTACAATATTTAAATAAATAAGATAGATTAAAATATTCATTTATAAACAAAACCTACAATATTAAATTAACTTAAATTATTATTTACTATTGAAAAAAATTAAAAGATCTTAGAATATTGTTCTTATAAAATTGAAAATGAAACAAAAAAAATTCAACAAATTTACTTCAAAATTACTCAATCTTTTCACAGTTGACCCTACAAGCACAGACCCCAAAAAAACACCGTCAGTGCGGACAGTACACGGTCATCCGTGCAAGTTGGGGCAAGGGCAGAGTTGGGGCAGCCGGACGGTGCAAATAAGTTGCACTGTAGCCGGTGCCCCATTGCAAACATTTTTTTTGGTTAAATCACAAATGGTTTTTAAAATCTATTTAATGTTGTTTTTGTCATTATGCACTACAATAAAAAAATGTCAATCCTTATGTACAAATATTCTTATAGTCATGTATGCTATAGTACCAAAAATGTTGTACAACTTCAATTAAAATCACAAATCTAATTAGTAAAAGCACAAGTGAATATTTATTTGTACATATGAAATCTATCAATACACTTCTAAATATCATTTTTTATTTCTTTAAAATTAGTAATTAGAAGATTGACTAAGCGAAGAATAAAAATAATTGAAATATAGATGATGGCTAAAGAAAAAAACATTTAAATGTTTTGTTTTCTTATGTTGACATAGAAAAAAGTGTAGAAATGTTAACTTCAACCCTTTAAAATATGTAAGGTATGTCCCCAATCATTAATGTGTTTTGTTTCATGTCATTAAAATAAATTCATTTTGATTTTTTTTAATAAATGGTAATAATAATCCAAAAGAAATGAGTTAAACTTTAATGAAATCAACAAACATATAAAGTAGATGTCAAAATTGAAGCCGTCATATAGAAGACAATTTCATTACATCCTTTGTAAAACCATTGAAGAACAAGAAATCTAACAATTTAACTAAGAAGAAATGTTTCAAACTAGCCTCTTCGTGTTAAGAGACAATGAAGTTTCTAGGGCACTAACCAAATAGACCTCCCCTTCACATTGATTCATATAACTACATTTTTACAAGATATCTAATGGGAATTGGGCATAGTTGACATTGTAGGGATGGTTTGGGAATTGAAGATTGCTCGTTCCAAAGGTCACTAGTTTTTGCAAGTTGAAGAATAGTCAATGTTAATAGCTAGTAAAGGTCCAAGGTCCAAGCAAGATTAGTGAATTGAGAACCTTTCAAGATGCCTCAATTTCTCATCAAAAATTGACTTATTGTTACTTTAGGGAGATAAATAGATTCAATGATCTATTTGTTCATGTTTCATGAGTCCCCTCATCAATATGAGTTTTAAGGAACACAAAGGATACAAGCTCCAACCTCTTCTTCTTCATAAGTTTCTAATATATTAATTTAAAACCTCTTCTTTAGAAGAAGTTTCTAATATATTAATTTAAAATTAATGCACTGTTTAACAATGTATTAAATGGTTTTCAAAGATAGGTAATAGTGGGTAATATCATGCCAAGTTTTATATATTTATTTTGAATTCTTTAGAGAATCCATGTTAAATTATTTTAGTTTTATTCTTATTGAAATTATCTACAATATTTTTATCTAGTGTTTAGTTTTAATCATTTCATTATAAAGTTTTTTTGAAAATAGTAGTGACATAATGCTTAAAAAATAACTTCTATTATTTAAGTGTAGATTCATATAGAAGCTTAAATGTGTTATGTTAATTGATCATGGTGATACTATTGTGGTATTAAGTTATAACACATGATTACAAGTTATACAATATATTTGAAAAAATGGTTGACAATATTCATTAAGATATAAGATGTATACATTTGTGAAATAGCCTTTGCAGCTCTACTAACCAAAAATAAGGGCAAACGTAGAGCCACTAAAAGTTAAGGCCAAATTCATCACCAATTTATTTGAACTAGGTAGTATCAAGAGGATATACTAAGTTAAATCAAAGTCTTGACTATCGTACACCATGAAGTAGCAACTCAAATGAGAAGCCATTTGGAGTTTCCTATACTTAAAAAGCTTTGTAATCTCCCATGAGAGAGATTAAGGGGTTTTCCCCTGACTTGCTATAGATTTATAAAATGAAATCCAAGATATATTTGGGCAAGGATCTATCTCCTCTCTACATTGGATTCATCTTCTCGAGAAAACTATTCATTTATTTTGTGATATTAATGGCACTGTTCCATATTTGAACAAATAATAATATCCATAAGTATAAGAAAAGAAAAGAAAAGACCCACATGTACCCAAGAGATGTCAAAAATAACAAGTTCACCTATAAAATGGAAAAATAAATGAATGAAATCATATATCGAAATGTTTGGAGGTGTTATCTTTATTGATACAACTCTCAACAAGTTACAAGATGATAGGTGTCAACAACAGTCTCACGAACTAGAATAATTTATGTTTTTGTTACTAAATGGAAACATGATGGATTATAGTTTTAGGGTAGTTGTAGTTAACAGTTGGCACTCTTAACCAACCATTGAGTGTTGTATGTTTTGGGCTTGTATTGGGAACCAAAATGTTATGGTTATACACATTACATGTTTTAATAAAGCTATATTTTTCTACCATATCAATGTGTTGTCTAGAACTTTTGTAAATGTGTTCATTGCTATATACACATTTACTCTAAAAGTTAAAAAAAACTCACCATACGGAGTAAACATTTTGGCTTTGTTGTTTGTTCAAACCTAGAGATTCAACCAAAGGCCAACAAACGAGATGGTCAAATAATGGACAGATTGTTTGAACAAGTTCTAGACTTCTAGTAACCAACAACGATGTTGAGGTGTAATGTCCCCATTTTAGCAGTTGACCAAGTGTGTGCGCGTTAGCCTTGTTCTACATGGTCCCGAGGGCTAACGAAGGGTTTAATGGGATCTTGGAGTGTTTTGGCCTAGTCATTTCCAGTTTGGGCCAAAACGAAGTTGATTTACTTAGTTTCAGGCATACTTACTATTTTTAGTAAGTCGGCAGGACACAGTGCAGGTCAATTTTGGTGATTGGATTCGATACTCCTCGGTGAGAGCTTTCCGATGAGCTATCACTCGCATTATTCGGAGTCCGATTGCTAATACATTTTAATGCCTGAAGTTTTATTAAAGTAACGTCTAATTTAATTGTAAAATATTAAAGTGTTACTTTAATATTTATTTTATGGTGATGTGTACCCAAGGGAGACATAAGGGGTATTTTAATATATGTTTTATATTACACATCTTTTATCCCACATTGCCCATATGAGTTGAGGGGACCCGTGGGAATAGAATAAAAGGAAGCATTTGTGGCTTCATTAGACAGGTTGAATATGAGAAGAAATTGGTGTGTGAGTTGCAGCTTTGTTTTTGGCATTTGAGGACGTCTATCCTCTCTTGTAACATTCTAGACGTCATTCCCTTGGGGTTTGGCCTTTGAAATTCTTTCTTATTGGCTTCATTATCAGGCAGTTTAGTTGCATTTCCGGCTACAGGCAGATTTGATATTTTGCTCATATCTTCTTCACTACTTGTCCGACGCTTATGCCGCTTGGAGGGAATGGTATTATGAAGGTAGTGGACTGATTGGAGGACAAAGTATTGTAGCAGCAAGTTCGTAAGCATGGGCTGGAGTATTATGACAATATTGCTGAAGTAATTAGTGAGTTGATAAATCTGCTATGTATTTGATTTTATGAATTCTGAAAATAACATTTTATTAGCAGCAGTTCATTTCCACTTTGCATATCATTGTAGTTGCTTTCTTGTTTATGTTGTATGATACCAATTCCATGCACAAAACACAGCAAACAATAAATGTTTGATTTCCGGAATTATAAGGGGTTTAAAACATTAAACGGAGAAATAAGAAGTTGAATGCAAACTGTTTGACATAATTCCTTTCAGCAATTTGGTTTAGTTTTTTGGGACATCCAGGGGTGCCCATTTCAGTGGTATCAGAGCTATAAGTCCTGCCATCCTGTGGAGGTCTTATAGGGAATTTGGAACAGCCGGATAGAGGGAAAAAGTAAGTAAAAAAAACACAGGCTAAGCATTTATGTTTGAGCATGCGACAGGGGTCTTATAATTTTCGCGATACCAGAGCAAGACAAAATAGGATTTCAGACTTGCAAAACAAACAGTCTAGTACATCCGTGCAGGGGGACATTGAATTCAACCATACAGACACAGAGGAGATATTCTGTGATCAGGACAATAATATGGGTGATCGAGATGACAGGAATACAGGATTAGGCGGAGGCAGAAATGTTGCTCCAGATCAAGGGGAGGTACTGTTCCGACAGTTACTGGATACATTAGAGCAGGGGCAGCGTATGCAGCAGGAGCAGAATAGGCGAATGGACATGATGTTGCAGCTCATGGCTAGACAGATGGGTGTCAATATTAATCCAGGTGATGCCAACAACAGAAACAATAACAACGAGGGAAACAATAACAACGGGGGAAACAATAACCATGAAGGCCAAGGCAACAACAATGGTCCTGAGAATAACATTAATGGTAATAATGGACACGGCAACAATGGGAATGAGGCTGATAACTTTAGACACGTTGCACGCCCAGCACGGGCTGTGAGCTCGAGACCTCTTCTACCCACTTTTCCACCCAGAGATCCGGTTCATCCAGTAAACGAACCGCAGATTACCGAGTTACAGGATCAGTTCAGGAGGGACTGGGAGGCTAGTGGACCAGAGTTTCAGGCGGATATTTCTCTTAGAGATTATATGGACTTGAGGATGAGACACATGCCTAAAGCAGGAGGGAAGAATCAAAACTTTGAGCTGAGGAAGAAAGTTGGAAAACTTTCTTTACCTTATTATGATGTTTCAGGGAAGATGACTGCACGAGCTTGGGTGCAGAAGGTAGATACATACTTGCAGCTTAATCCTATGCCTGAGGAGGAGGCTATCAAGTATGCGGCTATGCACTTGGATGGCGTTGCACATGAATGGTGGCATCATGGCATGGTGACTTTGGGGCATAATCAGATTACATCCTATGAGGAATTCACCGAAACATTGATTGGGAGATTTGACACTAAGGATCCCGAGTTACATTTCAAGGAGCTAGCACAGTTAAAACAGTCAGGTTCTGTGGATGCTTACATTGCCGAGTTTCAGCGCTTGTCTGTACTTGTTACTGATATCTCTCCTAGGAGATTGGTGGTTTTATTTTGTGATGGTCTTGCTGATCCATTACGAGGTTGGGTGAAGGGACATGATCCACTCACGTTAGCTGAAGCAACTAAAAAGGCACGAGATTTAGCCCCTTCTGTATACAAAGGAAAAAACCATTCAACAGATTCTTCCTACCGCAAGGACAAAGACAAAAAATCATTTCAGAAAGAGTATAGCAAACCCAAAGAAGGATCAAAAGGACTAGACAATGAAACCTTGAATGAACTTCGAAAGAAGAAGCTGTGCTTCCATTGTAGAGAGCCTTGGGACTTATCTCATAAATGTTCTCTCAAGGCTAAGGCAAATCAAATGGAGTATTTTTCAGCAGAAGAGTCAGAGTCAGAAGGGGAGGATCAGCACTCCGATTCAGATGAGGGTAACACTATAGAGGAGAGCAACATTCCTAAGGATGATAGATCGTTGGCACGCTTGACAGGGGCCCAAAAGACAATCACATTTAAGGTCAGGGGTACTATCTAGGGGCATAAAGTGATATCTCTTATTGACACTGGGGCTACACATAACTTCATAGATGCATAGTTGGTAGCCAGGAGAGGGTTACAGACAGAGGAGCATGATGGGTTTAGAGTCATGGTGGCTAATGGTGATAAGTTATTATGCACTCGGAAGATATCTAATCTTCGCATCAGGTTTGGAGATGGCTACGAGTTGGAAGATGAGTTCTATGTTGTGGACATGGGAGATTATGATGTCATCCTCGGCATGACATGGATGGCTTCACTAGTTGAGTTCACACTCAATCTAGTGAAATTGGAGATGAGATTCCAGCATGAGGGGAGAACTGTGGTACTTAGAGGGCTTTCAGATGGAGGTTGCAGAATAGTGTCCTTGAGGAGAATGCAGAGACTTTTTCGTCATGATGACATAGAGTGGGCGGCAGAGTGCCACATTATGCCAACTTCACTAGAGCCACAAGAAAAGAGTCATCCACTAGATGTCCAGAAGATACTTGATAGACACGCTAAAGTATTTAGCGATATTCCTCATGGGGTTCCTCCTGACAGAGGGATGGAACATGTTATTGAGCTCGAGGAAGGAGCCAAACCAGTTATGATTACTCCCTATCGTCATCCTAAGAAACACAAGGATGAGATAGAGAAGGCGATTAAGGATTTGTTGGAGATGGGGCATATCAGGCCCAGTAAGAGCCCTTTTGCTTCAGCAGTAGTATTGGTAAAGAAGAAGGATGGGACAATGCGCATGTGCATCGATTACAGGGCACTGAATAAGAAAACAATTAAAAACAGGTATCCCATTCCTAGGATTGATGAGCTGATTGATGAGTTGCATGGGGCATGCTTCTTCACCAAAATTGATTTGCGATCCGGATACCATCAGATCAGGATGAGAGCAAAGGACATTGAGAAAACAGCCTTCCGATGTCACTATGGCCACTTTGAGTTCATGGTTATGCCATTTGGTCTAACCAATGCACCTGCTACATTTCAAAGTTGTATGAACCAGGTATTCAGGAAGCAGCTGAGGAGATTTGTCTTGATCTTCTTTGATGACATCTTGGTCTTCAGTAAGACCTGGGAGGAGCACTTACATCATCTGGAGGAGGTGTTATCTATTCTGGAGAGAGAGTCATTGTATGCCAAGGAATCTAAATGTGAGTTTGGCATGACTGAGCTCCTTTACCTGGGGCATATCATTAGTGCAGATGGCGTTCGGGTTGATCCCGAAAAGATTAGAGCTATTGTAGAGTGGCCTACTCCCACAAACCTTACACAGCTTAAGGGATTCTTTGGTTTATGTGGTTTTTATAGAAGGTTTGTTAAGGGATTCTCACAGATTGCTACACCCTTGACAGATCTTACCAGGAAAGGAGCCTTCGTGTGGACAAGGGCAGCACAGAGGTGTTTTGAGCATTTCAAGCAGGTAATGTCTTCATGTCCAGTTCTAGCTCTACCGGATTTCACAAAGCCTTTTGAGCTTCATTGTGATGCATCAGGTGATGGGATTGGAGCAGTATTGATGCAAGAGAAGCATCCCATTGCATTCGAGAGTAGGAAGCTCCGAGGAGTTGAGAAAAGTTATTCTGTCTATGACCGGGAGATGTTGGCCATAATGCATGCATTGGCCAAATTTCGATCATATTTGGTAGGTGGACGTTTTGTGATCAAGACTGATCACAACAGTATTAAATACTTCATGAGCCAGCGTGATCTTAATGACCGGCAACAAAAATGGGTGACTAAATTGCAGGCTTATGACTTTGACATAGAGTTTGTCAAAGGTAAGAAAAATGTGGTGGCTGATGCCTTATCTCGGAGACCTCACTTATGTGCTCTGGCAGAGATTTCAGGAGATTGGAAAGATCAGATTATAGCAGAGTATGTCGGAGATGCTTGGGCTTCTGGATTGATTTCAGGTACCATATAGGATGATCGCTATGAGGTGATAGATGGATTGATCAGAGTTCAGGACAGGGTTTATTTGATTCCGTGATCACATTTGAGAGAGGCGATATTGAAGGCATTTCATGATGCACCCACAGCAGGACATCCGGGAGTCTTCAAGACCTACAGGCAGATCCGAGAGCGATTTTCATGGAAAGGGCTCAAGGATGATGTTCAGAGGTATGTCAGGGAGTGTATGGTTTGTCAACAGAATAAGGGAGAACACACATTTCCTGCAGGTTTATTACAGCCCTTGCCCATTCTTGATAGGAAATGGGAAAGTATTTCGATGGACTTCATCGCTGGTTTACCACGAGTGCAGGGAAGGGATTGCATCTATGTGGTGGTGGACCGCTTGACGAAGTTTGCTCACTTCTTTGCTATTCCGTCCACTTACACAGCAGCACAGCTGGCAGATCTTTTCTTTAAAGAGATATTCAGGTTACATGGGCTGCCCAGATTCATTGTCAGCGACCGGGATAGTAAGTTTATGAGTGTTTTTTGGCAAGAGTTGTTTAGGTTGTGTGGTACAGATCTTACACCTAGCACTAGTTATCATCCGCAAACAGATGGGCAAACAGAGATTGTGAATAAATGGGCGGAAGGATATTTGAGGAACTATGTAACTACACAACAAAAGGCTTGGATCAGATGGTTGCATATGGGAGAGTATTGTTATAACACCACTTATCATATGTCCATCAAGATGACTCCTTTCATGGCACTCTATGGTTATGAAGCACCTAGCTTCATGGATTTAGTTTTGGGGGACAGTAGAGTGCCCAAAGCCAAAAACTTATTGCAGGATAGTCAGGACATCCTGAAAGTACTCAAAGAGAATATACAACAGGCCCAGAATCAACAGAAATTGTATGTTGATCAGCACCGAATAGAGCGTAGCTTCGAGGTAGGGGATATGGTTTACTTGAGGCTACAACCATATAGACAGTCATCGCTCAAGAAGAGCGGAGCTGAAAAGTTGAAACCTAGATTTTATGGTCCCTACAGGGTGATTCGCAAAGTGGGCAAAGTCGCCTATGAGCTTGAGCTTCCAGAGGGCAATCGAGTGCACAATGTGTTTCATGTGTCTAGGCTTAAGAAAGCCATTGGTCAGAGTGTAGTGCCTTCTGCAGATTTACCCCCTTTGGATGAGGAGGGGAAGCTTGTGTTAGTACCTGAGGCTATTGTGGATACCAGAGAGAGGAAGCTTAGAAATAGGATAGTGAAGGAGTATTTGGTCAAATGGAAAGACCTGCCGGAGGAAGATTCTACATGGGAGAGTGAGCAGGTTATTCAGTAGGCTGGACTGAGGTTGCTTGAGGACAAGCAATTTCAAGGGGGGCGGACTGTAATGTCCCCATTTTAGCAGTTGACCAAGTGTGTGCGCGTTAGCCTTGTTCTACATGGTCCCGAGGGCTAACGAAGGGTTTAATGGGATCTTGGAGTGTTTTGGCCTAGTCATTTCCAGTTTGGGCCAAAACGAAGTTGATTTACTTAGTTTCAGGCATACTTACTATTTTTAGTAAGTCGGCAGGACACAGTGCAGGTCAATTTTGGTGATTGGATTCGATACTCCTCGGTGAGAGCTTTCCGATGAGCTATCACTCGCATTATTCGGAGTCCGATTGCTAATACATTTTAATGCCTGAAGTTTTATTAAAGTAACGTCTAATTTAATTGTAAAATATTAAAGTGTTACTTTAATATTTATTTTATGGTGATGTGTACCCAAGGGAGACATAAGGGGTATTTTAATATATGTTTTATATTACACATCTTTTATCCCACATTGCCCATATGAGTTGAGGGGACCCGTGGGAATAGAATAAAAGGAAGCATTTGTGGCTTCATTAGACAGGTTGAATATGAGAAGAAATTGGTGTGTGAGTTGCAGCTTTGTTTTTGGCATTTGAGGACGTCTATCCTCTCTTGTAACATTCTAGACGTCATTCCCTTGGGGTTTGGCCTTTGGAATTCTTTCTTATTGGCTTCATTATCAGGCAGTTTAGTTGCATTTCCGGCTACAGGCAGATTTGATATTTTGCTCATATCTTCTTCACTACTTGTCCGACGCTTATGCCGCTTGGAGGGAATGGTATTATGAAGGTAGTGGACTGATTGGAGGACAAAGTATTGTAGCAGCAAGTTCGTAAGCATGGGCTGGAGTATTATGACAATATTGCTGAAGTAATTAGTGAGTTGATAAATCTGCTATGTATTTGATTTTATGAATTCTGAAAATAACATTTTATTAGCAGCAGTTCATTTCCACTTTGCATATCATTGTAGTTGCTTTCTTGTTTATGTTGTATGATACCAATTCCATGCACGAAACACAACAAACAATAAATGTTTGATTTCCGAAATTATAAGGGGTTTAAAACATTAAACGGAGAAATAAGAAGTTGAATGCAAACTGTTTGACATAATTCCTTTCAGCAATTTGGTTTAGTTTTTTGGGACATCCAGGGGTGCCCATTTCATGAGGACAACAATGAAGAAACACATGAGGATCCATTGATAGAGGACTTGTTACAGTCATGGAAAGTTTCAATTCATTAGTACATGTAGAGGGAAGCTTGAGAGCAAGCAATCCCTAAAGGTACAATATGTGACAAACCCATAGTGAGACCTATGGTCTATGATCTTCTCAAGAGTATCCCAAGGTTGTTGGTACACAATCTTATTGAATTGCAAGACTGGCATGAGGAAATACATCAAGAGCAACTTTGGCAACACATACTACAATAATAAGAAAAATGGACCCATAAGGATGAAGAAGAGCAAGATATTGTCTAACATCATACCCCTAACAATTAACGCCCCTACAACCAAATAAGGATCGACATACCTGAGGTTGAATAGTTAATCCAATAACCCTCATATATTGAGATGGACACTTTTGTAAGCTAGCTACGTCTATCATCATTCATTACTTAAATACAATCAAGATAATGCTTGAAATAGCTTGTCAAAATAGATTTCAACTTTATACACGACTTGAATGGTTGATAGCTAAACCTCATTAAAGAAGGAAGGTCTTAATATCCAACTTAATGATAGAATTTGATAATCCAATCATTTGTCACCTTCTAGTCCAAACGCTCATCACTATACAAAAATATGAAATCATGCATCCTTTGTCTTCTCCCATTCCTTTTTGTCATTAGCTTTACGCAAGCACATCCTACAATCTAGTCATGATTACCCGATTATAATTTATGTTGATCATCCATCTATTTGCATTCCCTCTTTCTTCCTAAATCTTCTTTCTCTAAGTGCCTTTGAAGGTTACAAATAACAAAGAGTTTCTTATTAAATGATAAACATGGTCAAAATTTGATGTATCAAAAGAAGTTCCTAGTTTGTGTCAGTTGGTCCTCAATTATTTGCTTCAATGCAAGATAGTGAAATAATATGCTTCTTTGCACTCTGTGAAGAGAATAGAATACAACCAAGATAGTAGTTACATCTTGAGTAAAAGCAATTGTTGATTACTTGTAAAATGTATAAAACCAGGAATGCCTAAATTGAGCAATACTAATTATAGACTTAGGCCAAATTATGTAAAGACAAAATGAATAAGAAACATCATCTAGATTTGCTCTATCATTTACACTTGACATTTTGACATCTTTAATCGAAGAGACACCACTTCCCATGATGAAAAAATCATCAACATAAAGAACAAGGAGTTCAATATTAATCCTTGTGTACATTCTTGGGTTTAAATGGCATTAGAGAAATCTTGAGTCAAGTAATAACTCATTTATCTGTTCATATCAATCCTATGGGGCTTGTATGATCCCTAGAATGATCTCCAAAGTCTACATACAATTGAACCTCATGGTAGATAGATGGGAACTTATTCTATGCAAAGCTCCATGCAAGAAGGTGCTGCTGTTCATGTCTATATGATGCACTGCCCAACAATGCAAGGTAACAATGAAAAGGGCAAGGCATGTAAGTTCCTTCGTGCAAATTCTGCAAGGATCTCAGACTCAACAACCCCTTAATCTTGAGAACTATTAGGAAAGCATTTACTTTTGGTAGATGGGACCAAGTTGCAAGTATCATTCTCCATTTGACATTCATATGTCATAGCTTCGGTCACGTTATCAATTGTCAAATGCATCATTGCAAGTTTGAGCATCCCTCTATTTTAACAATATGCATAATGGTCTTTTTAGATCTGGTTCTAAGAATTTCAGCCACATCCACTACCTATAGACTTGCATTTTTTCAAGTTCTTCCAACGCACATTGGAAAAGACAAAGCAACTAAGGTGGGTATGGAGGAAGTACTAAGCAACATTTTATTGCTTTAAAATTTCATCATAGAGTAAATCATTCTTAAAAGAAGACAATGTACAATTAGACAGAATTGAACATGTAGACGAAGAAAATGTTGGTTCACGGGGCAAAGAGTGTTGCTTAATTTGAACATCTAGCGGTAAACTATAAACTACTTTGTAAGTGTTTGGATCAAAAAAGTGATAAGGCTTTTGCAGTCACAATAGCCAGCAAAGTATTCTCGGGTGGCTTTTCCTCTGCATTGTCTTGCACTTCTCTTCTAAAATAAACGCCCACGATTCACAACCAGTCACCTGGAAGTTGGATCTATCGAACTTTTTTCAACTCTAAAAGTACTTTCAAAAACATATTTCACACTTAGTGAGGACGTGATAATAAATATATTCAATACAATTGATGAGTCCAGTACAAAATTGTGGAGCCATGTTTTAAGTATGAATCATGAATTGGGTATTTGGGTATTTGGGTATTTTCTTTATCGTGTGTTTTTTCATTCTGCAAAATCATTCTGGAAATTATATGTTGCATTTTTTTCTTTTTTTCTTTTTTTGTTAAAGGTTCAGCTTTTGCCTAGCCTCTTTCATTAAGAATCAACGACTGAGGGGTATTCATTCAACCAAATTTTCTCTGAGCATGGTCCCGACCTCATCCCTTTTATATGTTGCAAGTACCACAAAAATTGTTCAAGACATTGATGACATAATCACCCCTTAACAGTCATAATTTGTTGGGCCAGAAGTCCTGTTGGTTTCTAGATTCTCAGCAAATGCTGTGAAATCAGCAAAATCAAGCTAATAATATATGAGATTCTGAAGTATCAAAGAATGGGAGCACATTAGTATAGCATGGTATTATCCTCTGCAAACAGGTTGGAAGACTTCTAGCAAAGCTTATCAGAACCAAAATTACCAGAGTGGAGTTTCTAGCAGCAAGACAACATTGTGTAAAGAAAGCTAATAAAACCAAAGCCGATCAACCAAAATCTCCTTAAACCACAATTGAAGACTCAGTGGGCTATACTAAAGTTTTACTAATATGGGAAAAAGTGGAGCAAAAGCCTCAACAGGAAATCTAGTTGATACTCCAAAATAGGGCTGTATGCAATCTTCTTAACCATAGAAGTGATCAATAAAAAGAAAACTGTAACACAAAAGGCCATTGTAAAATCTGTTCCTCTCTAAATGAAAAGCCATTGCAAGCTGTTACTGACCATTGCCAGTGGAGAGATGCGGAAAGATTTCCAGTTAACCAAGATGTCAAGCCTACAACTGGAATATTGCCAAGACAAAATAATTGAATATGAATTGCAGCACCAATGGTGCCAAAAGATGGATACATGCTTAAGAGTTCTCTTTATAGTACAGGATTTAGAACATGAATTTAGAATCTTAGATACTGATCAACACTGAGTCCAGAAAGTAGACTACCATCTCTACTGCTATAATAAGCTATCCTGAATGTTTTAATCACCAAATTGTTTTTTGTGAATGTCCTTGCTGGGTTTGAAGATCAATGTAATCAGTATATAAGCATAATCTGCTTTACAATAACATGCAAGCGACTTCTACATATTCTAAAGTTAAACAAGAATTGCAAGATATCTCTGATATTCTACATCAATATGGATAAAGAGTCATACGTACTCGTAAAGAGACAGCTCTTGTAATATAGACTCTTCAGAAATTGGCAATAAGACAGTAGGAAGCGAAAAGAAAAAACTTAAAGCTAGCCCTTGATGAAATCCCACACCTTCTCATATGTAAATTATTGATGTAGTTGGAAGGGTTTAGTCTCTTCTCCATCTTGAATTGAAGTGAGATCAATGATGTTCAGGAATTAAACTTTACTTCTGGCATAGATCTCATCCACATCACCTGGGTCCATTTGGTTCGTGGAAGATGATGGGAATTGGCTTTTTCATAATCCGGATGTAAAAAATTTTGCGTATGTTTCAAAATTGACAAAATAGAATTAGAATACCAGACTTCTAATTGTGTCTCAAAACCAGGTTATGAGACTTTCCACTAGCAACTAGGAATTGAAAATCAAAACCTGTTTATGTTTTTTGAGGAGTGTGAGAAAATTAGATTGGACTATTTTTTGGAGTATGCCTTCAACTCCAAGCTTACACATAAAAATGTATCTTTCCACTCATCTTCCAAGTGAAACAAACGGTACAAGTAAAATCCCTAAAATAGGAATGAAAATTTGCAAAACCTTGATTTGGCTAAATCGAGATTTGTAGAAATCTCGATTTCTACAATTCCACGAACCAAAAGGTATACAAAGACATCTAAAAAAATGCATTTAAGAAAAAGGAGATCAGCAATTTCAGAGGGATGAAGAAAAACCTTGAGGGAAAAAAAGGATTTCTCCTGCAAGGAAACAAAGAAAATTAAATCTCAAACATGCAAGAAGCATTCTTTGCAAAACCAGCTGCTACTTCATAAGATTCTCAAACAAAATCCTTTCATGTTGACAAAGAAAAATATTGGTTGCATGGTTGACAACTTATATCATACAAATCTGGTAAAATCACTCTCCCATTTTGCATGGAAAATTTTTGAGTGCTTTCCATCTCTTTTCGTCTCAGGCTGATGAAGTCACAAAGTTGTAGAGATATTGAAATTTTCTAGAATAGGTTGGAATTTAGTTTAACTGCAAGAGATACCGATGCTGCCATGAAGGCATATTTCAGGAAAGGAGGCATACAAAGAAACTTAGTTGCCAATTAATGGGAGACCGGCACAGTCAAAACAGACGAGAAAGTAGCTTCTATACAAGCAGTTCACTTAGGGTTCTAATATCCAAAGACTCCGTCAGAGCATTACAATAGCCTGAATTTTAGTAAGGAAGTTGGAATTCCCCAATATCATTCAGTGTTTGTATTTTTAATTATCTCCCTCTCGTAAAACTGAGTCAGATCTTGCTGGTTCAAGTTATTTAGCATTTATGCTTTTCTGAAAATTGACATACACAATGTAGTGAAAGAAAACTGACTGTTCACATCACAACAATTTTGTTAATTCTTTGCAATTAAAGAAAAGCAGCTTTTTTGTACAATTTGCCCAGATTATTCGAGCCTTGAAAGGCTTCTGTTGCTTTGTAAATCCCAAGACTGCATGGATATGATTGTAAGTCTTCAAATCTCAGTGCATTGGGGTTTCAGGGATTCAACATGAGAAGTCACACATTCTCTGGTATTTGCATACCTGGTAATGAAGATTTTACTCTCACGCTCCTTCATCAAAGCTTCTGGCCTTACATGACTCTAACACGTTTAACAAGCAAATTCATATCATGAAAGGTCCCAGATCCGCAGTAAATTGAAACATCAATTCTTTTTGTTTCGCTTCTTTCATCATGGCTCTTGGCATTTAGAGAAGCATCAAACCCTAAGTAATATATGCTTCAATGTAGCTTGTTACAATGAATTTCTGGCTGACTTGCTCTGTATTCAAATATAACTGTTTTAAAAAGACATCAATGCATATTCTGAGGTCACTTCAGCACCCAATTATCTTTAGTATAAGGATAACTGGCTTCAGACAACACAAAAGCTCTCACGCTCGTTCTCCTGCTTTCAAGAGATAACACCACCATGAGAAAACATCATAACCTTCTGCCATTTGGGGCTTTTTTGGTTCCCAAAAACCTAAGCTCAAACCAGATAAGGAGCTTGTCCTTCACCTTTCTGAGATACTGCATTACTTTAATTTGCAGATGTTCTTTCTGACACGCATGCAGGTAACCTGATCTTATCCCCGTTTCTCAAATTTCAGTCCATTTCAATCTGTGTAAAAATAAAATTTACAGAGCTCCAATGATGGTAACAATGCCCCAAAATTCTGATCTTCTTCTAACCTATAAGGCTCTACAAAGATATGATGTATTTTAACCAAAGAATATGCATCATTTAAAATGGTGTTCCTCGTTTCTCAAATTTCAGTGCATTTCAATCTGTCTGTCAAAAAAATAATATTAGGTGGGCTTCAATGATGATAACAACCCCAAAATTCTGATCTTCTATCGTATAAGGCTCATACAAAGATATGATCTATTTAAACCAGAGATGATAAATCATTTCAAATGTTGTTCCTCGATTTCTCAAATTTCAGGGCATTTCAATCCTTATGTCTAACAATAAAATTTACAGAGCTCAAATAATGGTAACAATGCCCCAAAGTTCTGATCTTCTAACCTATAAGGTTCGTACAAAGATATTATGTATTTAAACTAAAGAAGACACATCATTTAAAATGGTGATAAGATCTTTGTTTTAGTC
This sequence comes from Cupressus sempervirens, assembly GCA_028749045.1. Taxonomy (NCBI): domain Eukaryota; kingdom Viridiplantae; phylum Streptophyta; class Pinopsida; order Cupressales; family Cupressaceae; genus Cupressus; species Cupressus sempervirens. The sequence continues at coordinate 140,770,792 of CM053791.1, read as the reverse complement.
GTAAAATTATTTTTATCTTGTGATGATCTTTGAAATCATCCTATATTTGTCTATAAATCTACTGTGATCTTTCCATTAATTTGATGGTTTTTAGGTGCCCATCTCCCTTTAATTCATTTAATAAAGAAAATGCATGTCAGGTAGGGTACATAATTTGATTTGTTCGTACTACATTACACACAAGCAATCTGATCTGCAAGTGAATTCACATGGAATGAAATTTTCCTCCTAAACTACAATCCTTTTGATTTGTATGTTACGTGAGCAATCAAATTCAATATTCCAGGTATTAGAAAACAGTCGTATTTGATTCTCATCACCATTTAACGCATTTGAAATAATTCTCATTTCTTTGTCCTCCTGAAAATCTTAATGACCATTCCACATGGGACCATGAAGGAGCTTAGAAATGAGTATTTCCTGCTAAAGAAGCGGACAATGTACCATCAAAATGATAAATATGTAGGCCTGTCAAAAGGCTTCAATCCTTACAAAAGGATGATTTCTACTATCTACAGAAATACACAAGTAGTAAAGTTTTGGGCTAGTTTAAAATGGAATATAGAATGATGATATTGGCGTTACATGATTGGATGAAAGATTATCATGCTTGAAGCCATAATTTCTCAGCACCTGATTGTCGGCAAAATTTAAAGCTCTCTCCATTCCTTTCCAGCAGTTCTCTCCATTGTAAATCTTGTTGTGGTCTCCACTACAAGGCTGACACCCTGTGAAATGTGTCACAAATGGCCTCCTCTTCTTATTCATTTCAGCTTGCCCTTCCGCAACAGCTTTTTTATCAAATCCCATATACAACTTCCCCATCTCTGCATACTCCCTGCTCATTTTCTCCGCATGCCTCTGATTCAGTACAGGATGCTCCTTCTCCTTAGCCTCGTAGATATGTTCAATATCCTCGTAGCTCCCCACAATCTCAATCCAATACCCATTCAGATTATACAAATTCTCCAGAAATATCTTATCACCCCACTTCTCCTTCTCCTTAAGCAACAAATACACAATTGCAGACTGATCATCAGAGTCCTTAAAGGCTCTATCGGACAAAGTATCTGAAAGCAGTTTACTAGACGCCTCAAATTGAGGGGTTTGTGGGCCAAGACTAGCCCACCTCTCCATGAATTCCATAGACCATTCACAGTTCCTGATTAAAAAAATTCCCGCATTTATGCTGGTCCAGCTCCTCTTTTCATAGACCAAATGCCTCCAACCATGAATCACAAAGTTATACTTCTCATAGCTCTCAAGTGGAAGTTCAAAATCCATGTCGGTAATGGCGGCATCAGAGTCCATCCACCAGATCCACTCTGCCTCTGGATGGGCCACCATTGCTGCCCTTACCAACGGGATCTTGGACCAAAAAGTATACATATGCTCTTCAAACAACACCGTGTTATAAAAGATGTCAATCCCATGGAGCCTGCAGTAATCCACTTTGTTCTTGAAAAACCTCAGCAACAAATTATCCCCAATTGGGTTCTTGCACGGGGTGGCCTGAGAGCCAGACACCATTAAAACTCTTGACCTTGCATAATTTTTAGCATGGGGGTGTTGCTGAAGCCACATTCTTCTCTTCATATCCCAACCTTTAATTGACTTCCCAATCGTATAACCCACCTCTGGATCATTGTAAAAGTTTTCAGGGCCCTTCTCCCAGTCACCAACACCGCCATAGCTGTTAACAGTGTCGCCATTGTTGCTGCCCTGGCACTTGTGAGTTAAAGGAAAGTCTTCTATTTTCATAGTCTCCATGGTGTAATTTGAAGACCCGATTCTCCACAAAGCCCACACAAGAAAAAGTGCTGAAACAGCACCCCCCATGAAAACCAGCCAATCACAAAGACCATCAACCCTGAATTTTTTCGACCACCCCTTAAAATGGGTCACAGACCCCCCATCCATTGTACTTTTTCCCATCACACCGCCATCCATATTCTCTAGGAAACTTCGAAACAAATGAAACAAAACAAAAGACAAAAACAATCCTACCAGAACCTAGTGTTTTTTCATTCCTCTCGTAAACACATGAATGAACTTACCTGCAATTGTCCATTTAACCTGCAAATGCCCATTTAACCTGCAATTGCCCATTTACCACACGAAGGCACGGAGCTTTACTCTTCATTAAAAAAATTAAGACTGAAAAGTAACTGCCACCTCCAAATATAACCAACAAGCCCCCCAATAGCGCACACTCTAATGTAGGATATATACATACACAATGCATTCATATATACAATGAATATATACCGTCAATTCCGCTCTGTTCTTTGAGCTACAGGTCCAAATCCTTTTGGCTGTGTCGTCCTGCAAGAATATGTAGTCAGGGACAATGTGATCACATGCATATTGCCACACAGCGGCCAACATACGGATGGATACACAGTGTGTATATCATTCGCGGGTTTAGCAGGGTTTAAACATATTTTTCGACGGCTAATGGCATGACACGTATATATGGGAGTTTTCGTCGGCGAACATACAATTCATCTACATAATCAATAATGCAGTTGATTATATTTGGGAGAATTTAAATTAAGATTGTAGTCGGTGGAATGACTGTTTGAGCGATTCGTTCCACTTCGAAGACTGCCACGATTTTATTCTTTTGAGGGGCCGTTAATTTCGGTTATGGGCCCACCGTTTGAACTTTTGTCCCCTTGTTGAAATCAGATTGTATGGATGATTGATTGTTTCCTTTTTTTAAAGTGTAGTCTAAGGTAAAATTGCAATAATGAGGGGGAAAATCCAAACCTCATCAAGTATCCTAAGTACATCATGTTGCGGACGGATGGGGCTAAGCTTATGATAGAATGAAAGTTTGCATGAGTTATGGTAAAAAATGTTGTCTATTGGCAATCCGAAGAAAAAAATTACAAAATTTTAATTTTATGGTGCAATAGTGTGTGCCACGTTGTGCAACATATATGGTAGGTTTCATGGTGGTTACTATGCAGTCTAATGGTATTAGTCTCGCTAATTTTTTTATACTAACTTAGTAGTTTGTCAGACCAAAGTAAGATAAGTCGAACACCGACTACTTACTTATGGAATTCCCCTACCATTGTCATGGCTATAGTCTACCACATATCCATCCATATGAACGTTGTCACAATCCATTCAGGTATAGTCAGAATAGACATTAGTACACAAATCAAATAAAGTTGTACGGTATGATTTGAAATTGTCAGAAACCCTAGCAGAATAGCTAGATCATATTAATCGATATAAATAAGTAGAGGACGACTATGGAGGTACAAGATGTGCAACGATGATGGCCAAATCCCCCCTCTAATTAATGCAGGTTTTTTCTCTCCTCACAACCTCTTATCTTTCGATTACTTTTCTCAATGAAATCATCGAGGACCCACATCTAATATAAAAAATTATGTATGTTCAAGTGGTTTGAAATAGGGAAAACGTTCCTCCCTTGATACTTTATTTTATATCATATATTTATTTTTTAATGAATGGATGATATAAAAGAAGGTCTTAAGGGAGGACTATATGACTTGTTTCAAACCAATTGGATAAACATTTTATTAATATTAGATTAGGGTCCTCAATCCATTTGAACATCCATATCATATCACACTAAAAAGTAATGGAAAGATATGGGGTTGTGAGGGGAGCAAAAATCTGTGGCAATTAGAGGAATTTGGCTATTGTTGTTGCACATCTTGTACTTCTATAGTTATCTTCTACTTTATTTGTAACAATTATTTTGATCTAGAACTTCTACTAGGGTTCCTAACAATGTCATATTGCTTTATTTGATGTGTATTGATGTTCATTCTGACTATGCCTGACAACACTATTTTGATTGGATTTGAAGAGATGCATATGGATGGGTATGCAATATGCTATAGCCATAACAATGGTAGGAGAATTGCGTCAATAGTGTAGCCGATGTCAACAAGTTAGATGCTAAGTCAAACTGAGATACCAAAATATAATAATAATGAGAGGGGGAATGTGAAGACACCATAAAGGATTAATGACACCATTACTTACAAATTTAAAATAAACAACAAATAAAAATTAAAGTTTTTTTTGTAAGGCTTACTTTATTTTATTTTTAACGATCTATCAAGAGGAAGTATAAGTTGGAGTAAATGATAGTTTTCTTCACTATATTATTATTGTCACTGTTACTATATTGTTACTATTATTGTTACTATTATTGTTACTATTACTGTTACTATTACTATTATTGTTATTGTTATTATTTTTGTTATTGTTATTGTTAAAAATGGTGATTTTGTTATCAAAACTCAACCATGTAATTTTGAGTAAAATTTATTGACTCATGTTTCATAAGTAAGGGTTCAATAAGACTTGTCTCTCATGAGAATCAATGTTGCACTAAGCATTCATTACATCTGTGTGATTCTCATAGAGCTAAAGATTCAAATTGTAGTTGTTTTAGTCAAAATTGTTGAACCTTGTTTCATGAGCAGTGGTTTGCAAAATCCATCTCTTATGTAATGAGTGGAACACTTAGCATGTATTGCATCTAGGTGACATTCATAGTGTTGAAGCATTGTGTTTTCTAGGCAATCAACCATCGTAGTAGTACTCTAAATTAAGCATCTTTTTATTATGGAGTTTCAAACTTCATAAAGTGTTGTGCCTTTTGAACCTTTCATTGTAGAGCCTCTTTAGCTCATCAATTGGTAAGTACGAGATATTTCCACAACAACTCAAATTATGATATTTCTATTAAGACACAAACAGAGTAGAAGACGACTATGGAGGTACAAGACGTGCAATGATGATGGCCAAATCCCCCCTCCAATTAACACAAATTTTTGCTCTCCTTACAACTTTGTACCTTTCAATCACTTTTCACTATGATATGATATGATATGAACATTCAAATGGATTAAGGGCCCAAATCCAATATAAAAAATCATGTATGTAAAAGTGGTTCAAAATAGGGAAACCATTTTTCCCTCGATACTTATCATCCATTTAGTTTTTAATAAATGGATGAAATAAAAAAGGTCTCGAGGAAGGACTATTTGTCTTGTTTCAAACCAATCGAATAAACTTATTTTTTTAATAGTAGATTTGGGTCATCGATCCATTTGAACATCCAAATCATATCACATTGGAAAGTAACATAAAGATATCGGATTGTGAGGAGAGAAAAAATCTGTGTTAATTAGAGGGGAATTTGGCCATTTTTGTTGTGCATCTCATACTTCTAGATTTATCTTCTACTTTATTTGTAATAACTATTTTGATCTAGAACTTTTACAAGGGTTCCTAACAATGTCATATTGCTTTATTTGATATGTGTACCAATGTCTATTCAAACTATACCTGTCAATACTATTTTGGTTGGATCTGAAGGGATGCATGTGGATGGGTATGCAGTATGCAATAGCCATAACAATGGTCAAGAAATTATGCCAATCAAGTAGTTGGTATCAACAAGTTAGATGCTAAGTCAGATTGTAAGAATAGCCACCGAGATACTAAATTATAATAATGATGAGAGGGGTAATGTGAAAACACAATAAAGGATTAATGGTGCTTACAAATTTAAAATAAATAATAAATAAAAATTGAAGTATTTATTGTAAGGTTTACTTTATTTTAATTTTTGGCAATCTATCAAGTGGAAGTATAAGTTGGAGTGAATGATATTTTTCTTCACTATATTATTATTGTTATTGTTATTGTTAATGTTGTTGCTATTGTTATTGTTTTTATTATTGTTATTGTTAAATGATGATTTTGTTATCAAGATTCAACTATGTAATTTTGAGTAAAATTTATTGACTCATGTTTCATGAGTAAGGGTTCAACAAGACCCATCTCTCATGAGAACCAATGTTGCACTAAGCACTCATTACATCTATGTGATGCTCATAGAGCTAAATATTCAAATTGTTATTTTAGTCAAACTTGTTGACCCATGTTTCATGAGCAGTGGTACACAAAATTCATCTACTGTGCAATGAGTGGAACACTTAGCATGTATTGCATCTAGGTACAACAGTCATAGTGTTAAAGCATTGTGTCTTCTTAGCAATCAACCATCATGGTAGAATTATAACTTTTTCAACCTTCATAAAGTGTTGTGCCCTATGAACCTTTCATTATAGAGCCCCTTTAACTCACCAGTTGGTAAGTATGAGATTTTCCATAACAATTCAAATTGTGATATTTCTATCAAGATTCAAATGTGTATTTTTTTAGTCAACCTCATTGACCACTATTTCATGATGAAGTTATATCTCAAGAGACGACCCAATGTAGTTAGCAACCATTGCATCGAGGTGATGCTTACATGATAAAACATTGGGCCTTTTATTAAGAGAGATTATAGTGAACCACTAATATAGAAATGTTAGGATTAACCATGAATAGAAATAATAGTTACATACAAATATAGCTAATATCAAAAAATAATAGATCGCATAGAAGAGAACATAAGACACATGGATTTAACATGGTTCACCCAATCCCTGGGCTACATCCACCAACAACAAGTCCAATATTATTATCTAGTGATTACATTCTGCAATCCCTTACAACTCAATACTGTCGCAAGAAGCTACAATATCATCATACATCATGAAATCCCTAACCCTAAGCCATTTTATACAAGCTTTTGTCGCTTACAAAATTAGGGCTAGAATAAGTCATCCAATAGAAATAATAGCAACCGATGCCTTTTACAATATAAGGTCATTTTTGGCTTAGGGGCAAAACCCTCGCAAGGGTGTTGCCCCTCGACCCTACCTTGTATTGCAATAGGGAGTGCACCTGGGGTGTTGCCCCTTGACCCCATCTTGGGGCAAGCCCCTTAGAAATAATTTGGAGGAAATCACACCAAATAAACCGTTGAGTCTGATGAGGCTCCACATCACAATACAAAATACAGATTGACTTAAAACTACACATTCAAATCATGATAACAATATTACAATTTAAACTATTCCAAACAATCTCCTTATCATATTATTAAATATTCAATTTTTTAAAATAAAAATGTTTTAAAAATAGATATAAAAAAAATTAAAAAATCTTATTCATAATAATTAGTCATTAAAATTAAAGTAATATATGATTTTATATTTATAAATTTGTAATAAAGATTAATCTTTTGATATAATTCTATTTCATATTCTTTACATAACTATTTACTCACAAGAAATTAAAGTTTACACAAAAAATTATTTCCTTGAAATCAAAAGTTAAAAATAAAATTACTCAAAAACAAACAAACAAATAAAACAAAAACTAATTAAAATCATATCATAATTACATTATTATAAATATACTAAATAAAGTAATAAATTAACTAAAGAATTAAAGGCAAATAAATAAAAACCATGTGTCACATATAACATAATTCCAAAAATAAAATAGTGTGTATTTTTTTTTCATTTGAGGCTTCTTTTCAATCTTATCTCATACAAGGGACCATTTTTCTAAAGTAGGATGCCCATGTAGCATTGAACAATGACATTTTATAATAAAATAAACTGCAAATCATATTTGGACTAAATATTATAATCGTTTTCTTTCCATGAAAGAATATTCCGTGTCACCCTTTTGATGGAGGTTGTGATGATTGTGGGCAACACAACTATATTTTGAACAAAACAATATAAGGTGTGCATGATGGAAATGGTGGTTGAGTGCACCACATCCAAAATCATTTTGACCACATATTATTTTCTAATCATCTTATGTGATTGGGACATTTTTTGTAGATGCACTATAGTGACACTTACTCTTATATTGATTCAACCATATACAATTATATAAGCATAAACTTATAAATTGATGATTGGTAGTTAGATTAATTTGATCAAATTCAATTATATGAGGACAAACTAATAGATTACTAATTGGTACTTATTGGGCATTTAGGCTTTAAAGTTTAGAGTAGGTAAGTGCAATCTTGTCTTGGTTTTGAAATAATTTTAATGCAACTCTAGGATTTAGAGTCTCCCATGATTTAAAAAGGGCTCTTTTATTTTTAATGTAATTTTTTATTGTTTGCATTTAGGTTTATGATTGTTCTTTTTTTTTTGGTCGGTCATGATTTGTTCTTTTTTTTTTGGTCGGTCATGATTTGTTCTTTATTATCTTAATGTTATTTTTTTTAATTTAGTTTGTTGGGTTACTATTATCTTTATTTAGTCTACCAATAATAGTCATAAAGGGTTGCTATATTGTCAGGGTGTGCATTTCTTTGGATCATTTAAAACATATTGTCTTTATGAGTGTACAAATGATTGAAGATTATAGTTCTTAAACATACAAATGTTTCTAGAATGATTATGCAGATTTTGATCCATTAAAGACACCAATAGAAACATTCCTAAAATATTGTGTTTATCAATGTAGATGATATTTTTCTTACTAATTAATGATGCCAAATGAATGCAATAGAATATTTTTACATCAAGGACATAGTGTAGCATATGATAATAGAGTTCATTAGCTTGTATGGACAAACTATGAAATTAGATCCTTTTTTACTTACATGGAAGGAAGATGGCCCACTAAGTTCTAAATGGCATAATCACTAAGTGGATTTAGTAGTCCTTTGTTGTGTGGTGAACTTGATTGTGTAATTATAATGGAGAAATGAAAAATAAATTATCTTTAGTTTGCTATCATTGTAAGAAGGTTGGTCATTTTGCTTCTGGATGTCTTACAAGATAATCTAAGGTAAAACCTAGACCTTGCAAATCAAAAGTTCCTAAAGAATGTCTCTATGTTAGTGATGAAAAAAAGAGGTCAAGGATATCCATCTTATAGATAGTGATGATGAAGATGAAATGAGATTTGTTTCTAGTAAAGAATAAATTGTTGTTAATGAATAAAAAATACTTGTTTCACATTTTGAGAAAAAGAGAACAAATTGGGTTGTAGTTAGTGTTTTTTCACATAACATGACAGGTGACAAAGATAAGTTTGTTGATTTAAAGAGCTATGATGGAGGTATTGTTAGAGTTCATAACAATGCACCTTGTTTGCTAAAAGGAAAAGGTTCTATAACTCTTGATGGTAAGACTAACACTGATGATGTATATTTTGTTGATGGATTGAATTATTAACTTGTTAAGAGTTGGACAACTTGTTAACAAGGGTTATCATTTACAATTCACTGATAAGAAATGTTCAATTTAGGATAAGCATGGAAATGATATTGCCATAGGTACAAGGACCATAGATAATGGATCTCACTGAGAAAGGTTGTCTTGTTGCAAAAATCAATGACAATTGGCTATGGCATAAAATATTTTGTCATATAAATTCTGATAATATAGTGAAGGTGAGGAATTATAATATGGTTAGTGATGAGGGTACAAGCCAAGACAAAATGAACATAATAGGAAAAGGGGAATATTATTATCAAAAGTGATATGTATTACATTTAGTACAACAAAAATAAACTCCATGACATGCCCCATGGGCTTACAATGTTATCAGATTCTGGAGAAAAACCCTTCTCACAGTACCTTCTCCCAAACTCCACCAAAAACTGTGTTTACAATGCCAAAAATGACCTTAAGTAACCCAAATTAGGTTTAGGGTTAGGAATACATTTTAGAATACATCATTTGGCATCCACTGCCAAAATAGAAGGTTCTAGAAAACACATTAGAAGTTGGTGCAAAATTAGAAGAATCCAAAAATGGTACTCTGACTTCTGGGAGGCATAACTTTTGATCTAGGACTCCGGTTGATGAACCGTTTACATTTTCATAAAGCTCTCCAAGTGCTCTATAGCCCTATGGACTTGCTCATCCCTCATTTTTTGGACCCGTACAAGCCTATTTAGTGCCTCAAATCTGACTTTGAAGATCTTAGAGGGTCTCCAGGCAACTTAAAACTACAATAACTTTCAAACCGTATAGCCTTTTGACCTGATTCTTTTTTCAGAGTGTGTTAAATTACAAGTATAATCATACCTCCAATTTACACCCTCTAACTCATCATAATTATGGCTCAATTACACAATAACCTATTTTCTACATTGGCACACATCCCAAGGTGCTCAAAAACACTAACTCAGAAAACCAATAGTGGAACTATGAGAGTTGGAATCTCTATTTGACCCAAATGGGTATCCAGAAATAAAAACACATTAAATAGAAACTAACATTAAGCATATTTTTGGGTGATATAGGATTGCCCTTACACCACTGGATGCTCCTGCATCAGTTAGAGATATACCTAAGATTGTGAAACCTTTTAACATGATTTGTAAATATGTGTAATGAGAAAATAGTGGGGGGTGCATTGTAGAGGAGTTTTTTTACTACTTCAGATAAGTTGGAAATTGTTCACATATATTTACGTGGACCTACAAAGATAAATAATTTGTATGGTGAGATGTATTTTGTTATTTTCATTAATGATTTTACTAGAATGGTGTGGGTTGTTTTCTTAAGAGAAAAATCTGAAGCATTTGATAAATTCAAGATCTTTAAGTGAATTGTGGATAAAATGTTTAAGGTCTGGGAGAGGTGGAGAATTAAATTCTAATGAATACAAAGCATATTATTAGGACCGTGGCATTCACAAACAAACTTTGACACCTGAAACACCACAACAAAATGATGCAATAGAAAGAAGGAAGTTAACAATTAGTAAGGAAGTAAGAGCAATGTTACTTGAAGCTAAGGTGTCACATGTACATTGGAAAAAAGCAGTTAATACTATAGTATACACCATGGAAAGAATTCAAATTATACAAGAACATGTAAAACACCTTATGAGCTTTGGTTTGGTCATAGATCCACTCTTAAGTATTTTATAAGTTTTGGAAGCAAATGCTATATCAAAAAAGATGATGAAATAGGGAAATTCGATCCTAAAAGTAATTAAGATATATTTATTGGATATTCAACTAAGAGTAAGGCTTATAGATACTATAACTTAAGACTAAAGAAAGTTGTTGAAATTCAAAATGTTAGAGTTCATAAAATATTTTCGGTACAAGAAAGAACTTTTGAGTATGGTTTAGAAGATGATTCAAATTAGGCAAGTACAAGTTAGAGATCAACTCAAAATCAAAATGTAGAACATGAGCTATTCTTTGAGATTGAAGATGGAATTTAAGTTCAAATTGAAGAGCCTATAGAAGAACAGAGAAAATCTAAGTATGTTGCTAGAAATCACCCCGATGAACATATTATTAGAGATGCAAGCAAATGAGTATTAACAAGAAGAAAGGTAAGAGATGAAATTTGTTTGATTTCTCATATTGAACCTAAGAGTACTAGTGAAGCATGCAAAGATGAATATTGGATTAATGTTATGAAATAAGAACTTGCACAAATTGAAAATAAATATACATGGGAATTAGTACATAGGACTAAAGATAAAAATATCATAGGAACAAATTGGGCATTGAGGAACAAAATGAATGGGCAAGGAAAAGTGGTAAGGGACAAAGATATATTGGTATGTAAAGGCTATTCACAATAGAAAGGTAGTGACTTTGAAGAAACCTTTACTCCAATAACAAGATTAGAGGTAGTAAGATTTTTTTGGCTTATGCATTGAACAATTTTTTTAAAGTGTACTAGATGGACGTTGAGTCATCTTTCTTGGAAGGAGACCTTAAAGAAGAAGTTTACATTGAGAAACTTGATGGGTTTCCATTGACATAAGAGAAGAAATTGACATGCAAGCTAAAGAAAGCACTATATGAATTAAAGAAAGAACCTAGAGCTTGGTATGCGAGGTTCGACAAAAACTTTTTAAGTTTGGGATTTAAAAAAGGTAATGCAGATAATAATTTATATGTGAGAATTAATTTTGATGGCTAGTTGATTATTGAAGTATTTATGGATGATATCATTTTTGAAGGAAATTATGGGAAAAGCAATACATTTTTTGATGAAATGAAAAGTGAATTTAAGATGTCTATGATTGTTGAAATGAAATAATTTTTTGGATTGCAAACAAATAAAATAAAAGATAGTATCTTTATATCTCAAACTAAGAACCTTAAGGAACTATTGATAAGATTTATTATGGAAAATTGTAAACCAGTTGGAACACCTAAGGTTATAGGATGCAAGTTGACTAGCAATGATGATTCACATAGTACTATGTAAACAAGGTATAGATCAATGATGGATGGCTTACAATATATGATTCAGACAAGGTTTGACATTGCTGCATAGTTGGAATTCATAGCAACGTATCAAGAAGATCCTAAGAAATCACATCTTGCAGGTGTATAAAGGATATTTAGAAATTTGGCAGGAACATTAGAATTTGGCTTATGGTATGACAAGTCTAATGATTTTACATTGTATGCATATACAAATATTGATTGGGTAGGAAATAAAGATGACAAGAAGAACACAAGTAGAGTCCAACATTTTCCCTAGGAAGAAGGTTAGTATCATGGCTAAATAAGAAACAAGATTGCATTTCTCAATCTACAATAGAAGCTGAATATGTAGGAACAACAAATAATTATAATTTAATAATGTGGATGAAACAAATGCTAAAGGATATTGGTATTACATTTTCTAAACCTAATATCATGTATTATGAGAATACAAGTATAATTAAAATGTCTAAGAATCCATTTTTTACATTCTAAGATTAAGCATATTGTAATTAAGTATAATTTTTAGAGAGAGAAAGTCGTTGAGGAGAAAATTGGATTGGAGTATGTGAGCACAAAAGTATAGGTACAAACCATTGGCTAAAGACACATTTGAGTACCTTAGAGGTATGCTTGAGGTAATGGACCCACATAGTAAAGAGTAATTGATGCAGATTTGTATGAGTATAGTGTATTCAAAGCATATTTATTCACCTAGATGTAATGCTTGGTACTAGTTCTTAGGGGGAGTAGTTACATTGAGTAGAGATAACACTACAGATCTTTTGTAATGATTTTTGGTATTACAGTGTTTGTTGGCACTTGACATGTTTTTTCTTGCAAATTGGCTAGATATAGTTGTAGGTACTTTGATAAAGATCATCATCAAAGGGGAGAAGGTCAAAAGATTAGTTGATGTTTGTCATATTGGTACCTTTATCATTGATGTCAAAGGGGGAGTAGTATATAAGTGAAAAAAACAAAGAAAAAAACCTATATGACAAAAGATTCATGTAGGATTGTATTAGATTTAATCAATGAAGGTTGTATATGTTGAGGATATTCAAAAAATTGTGTTAAGTTGTCAACAAGATACAAGTTACTTTTCGATTGATGGTTTTTCACCATATGTTGCCATCAATGCCAAAGGGGGAGATTATTGGGAATTGAGGTCTTTGTTGGCACTTGAATGAGTATGTTCTATGTTGTATTAATGATTAGTTTTATCATTGATAACAACATATGTTTGTGTGATCATGACATACATATAAATTTTATATTGCAAGTTGATTATTAGTACATCAAAGTTGATTAATGATAGTATTTTGTTTATGAGCTTATGTTTGTGTGGAAGAATGAGTATAGACATCATGTTTATGTTCATTGAGTCTTGTATTGAGTTTGAGTTACAACTTGTTTGAAGAAGACTAGTAGCATACCAATATACACAAAATAATAAGAGAGATAATTGGTTGTATTTTTTCTATATCTTAATTGTGAGCAATAATTAATGTCAACAAGCTTAGGATATGTTAGAAGACTTGTTCATGCATGTTTATTTGAGAGTGAGAATCATTTGAGATATTCTAAAAAGGTCATTGTGGTGTAATATGTGGTATATTTTACCGTGAGTCAACAGTGTTGAGGAAGCATATATTTTATCATTGTAAAATATAATATCTTTTTTGTAATGTGTGGGAACCTTATTGTAATGACTCTTTTAAAGGTGTGTATAACTTAACATGAACCTATGTAATTAAATGTATATTGGGAAGCTTTAACATGATGATCTGATTAATTATTTGTAAAGTGTATAAAAGAAATAAGTTTTCCTTTGTTGGGTACACATGCATGTGAGATCAATTGATGTGGATGCTAACTTATGTGTTGGATTATCATAGAAGAGCAGTGGTAATGTTGCATGATCAAAGGAACTATTTTGGCAAGTAAATTGTAGATAAGCTAATTCATGATTTTGGATATGTTATCTTGAAGGTTTATCTTTCACACTTGCTAGAGCATTTAGCCAATGGGTCTACTTATTTCCTACTAGCCTTTAACATAGTTTGAACCTTCTAACAAGAGTTAACAATCTCCTAATAAGGATCTATCCTCTAATAGGGATTTTTGAAATAAATGCATGGCATTTGATTCTTAACAGGGTCATATCGTTTCACAAGGAACTTATATAATATTACATTATCTTGTGGGTGTCGTTCCCACCAAGGTTTTCCTTCTGATCAGGGGTTTCCTTAGTTAACAAATCATTTTCTTATGGTCTATGGTTTCCTATTGTTGTGTATCATTATTTTCATTGTTGGAGATTAAATTTATAAGTTCATTTTTAATTATATTTGTTCACAACTCGTCCTCCCCATCTTAGTTGTGTATGGACTTAAATATGTAATAGAAAGAGTCTAACTTTACATGAGTATTATATTTTTCAATATGTAATTGCATTGAGGCATCTTCTCAAATGGACCAAAAAATAAATTAGGTTTAGGGATAGGTATGAAATTTTTATTGTTACATCTCCCCCCACTTTTAGGTACATGGAGTTGCTAAAATGATCATGTACTTAAAAGTACATATATCACTAAAAACCATTCAAGAAAATATATAAATATTACAAGATATATTAATCCATATAAAGTAATGGAACAAGATTAGTTCATCATGCAAATTTATCACTAAAGATGTACTATTGAATGAATATATTATATCACACAAGTAACAATTATAAAAAATTAAATTTTAGTTTCATCAATCATGACAAGAAAAAAATGGGATAGAAAGGTCTAAGAAAATTTGCTTATCTAGAAAGTCGTATTATTCTACCCATTCTTATAATCATGGGATGACAAGGTATACTAGACATTAACATGTCATCTAATTTGTCTAGTCACATTTTCAAGTATTTGTGTATGCACTTGTAATTAATATTATTTTAATAGAGGAGTTTTATTAATAAGATATGTCCCCTTCTATTGGTTTCTTCTATTAGATGGAAGTGTTGAGATTATGGGTGTTGCACACATTGTATAATGTTTTAATATAGTATTATTTTATTTTATTATGTAATGTTGCACCTAGGAGCAACTAGATGAGCGTGAACCATGAAGAGATTCCCATGGGATATGCTTTATGAGTTGTGTTATAACATTGTGATAATATTTGATGTAATTATTTAATATTGGGAAAAATGAATTAAATGTCCAATATTAAATGTGGCGTCAATGGGTTAGGTAGCACATGGTTTATGTAATACCACTTGGTGGTTTTGTGGGACTTGCTACTATATAAGAAGCCAGGGCATTTGTAGAGACAAGATGAAAAGAGAAAAAAGAAAGTCGAGCAAGACAAGGCTTAACAGGTTAGCCAAGGGAGCATTTGTCAAGGCTGGAAGCATGGCATGTGATGTGTGGATTCATGCTTGTTCACATTGATTGCTTAGTTGTGGCTATGAATTTGAAGGCTTCCATGGTTGTATTGAAATGGTGTTTTTGTTGAATAATACATGATGATGGATGCTTTTTGAGGCTGGGTTTTTTCCCTCAATGAGGGTTTCCCAAGGTATATCTTGTGTCACATTTTTGTGGGTATGTTGTCTATTCTCTTGCATGTGGATTTGAATTACATATTAATTTCAGATCTATTATGGGTTATGTGGAAACAATTCTTTTTTGTTACAAGTTTCCTTACAAGTGGTATCAGAGCTATGATTTTGTTACTGTAACCCTAAATTGAATCCATGGGAATGCATCAAAGGATAAAAGAAAGGACAAGATATATGGGTTTTGTAGGTTGTTTATTGTAGATATGAGGATTTTGGGTTTGTTATAATGATGAGATAGTGGTAGATTTTTGGGCATGTGAAATTGTTGGTCAAATGGATTTTTTGGATGTTTCATTTAAATGAGGGTTTTGTGGGGAGCTTGCAAAAATGACCTCCTGGGTAAAAAAAAAACCCTCACCATTGGATCCAAGTTGGTTTTTCTATAAATTTGGATATATAATATGCCCTAGTTTGACCATGTTTTTGATTAGATAAACAGGTTTTATAGCGAACCTGAAACCCAAAAGTTAGTACATAAGAAGGCTGATAATAAGCGTGATAGCCCAGCCAAAAAAGTATAAGTTCAAAGGATAATAATAAGCATTAAGCCCAGCCAAAGGAAAGAGTTCTGAGAAAAGACCAGGAAAAGGAAACAAGCAAAGCCATGGCCTAAAGCCAGAACAAAAAGCCAAAAGACAGCGATAAACAAAAGAACATGCGAGAGTTATTCCTCGTTCTTTCACTCCAGATCATGCATCACCTGAGTAGCCTCAAAGGCCAGTTGATTCTCCTCCGTTTCCATCTGTTGTGCCCTTTGATTCCCCTAGTCCTGAGCAGGAGTGGAGTTGTCCTTTGCAGGGTCATCCTCCATTCTGGCCTCATCCCTGTCATTTCCATCCTCATCATCGTGCATTTCTCTGTCTTTGATCCAGCCCATGAGAGAGATGATGTTGTTGTTGATGGAGCTTAACAAGGAAAACATTTGATTCACAAGGTTGTGATTGTAGTTTTCCAGGTTGTGTATCCTCTATTCTGCCAGACTGAGCCTATCAGCCGAATCCATCCTCGTGTTGGCATCCATTCCTTTCCTTGTTGCCTCAATATGTTTCACCTAATCTTTAACCTCCTCAAGCTTGTGGAAAAGCCATTTGATTGATCTGAAATTATTAATCATGTTGTTGCGAGCATTATTTAAAAGGTTCATCCCTGTCTCCCTGGCTCTGTCCAAAATAGCCACAATCGTCGGATCAATTAATTCTTCCATCCGCTGCTCTTCTTGATTATCCACAAGGATTTGGGGATTCATGGCCTCCCTAAAGATTCCCATTTTGGTAGTCTTGACATTGAAAATTCTCTAGTTTGACCATGTTGATAGAAAATGCAAAGGGTTTTTAGTTTCAGTCCATGACAATCGTCAAATTTAATCCCTTCAAAATTTTCGTCACCACAAAAAAAATTGCAGTGAAAATGGTAAAAATATTGTCTTGGTAAAATAACCATTAATTTCTCCCAGGATATTAGATTTTGAACTTCTTACAGTCATTGGAAAGTTAATTCAGAACACTACAACTTGGTGTAGGTATGATTATATGATTTTGACATTTTTAAGGTTTTATGTGCCTAAAAGTTAGATGATATATATTTTGAGCATAGACTTGGACATAACTTGGGCATACAGAGTTAGATTTTGGACTTCAAATCGTCGATGGAAAGCTCTTGGAGAGCTTTATACATTGGTTTAGATTTTCTATAGGCTTGACATGATTTATTTGGTGAAATATTAATTTGAGTGGTTTATGATATATATTGACTATGGTAACATTATGAGTTTATGGCATTGTATGTTTCGAGATTTGAGATTTGATGCTATTATAGACTCAACTTATATTTTAGATTTGTCTCATGATGGTATAGTATCAGTGTTTGATTTGGATATGTATGATGACTTGTTGGGCCTACAAGTTGTGCATTGTTCTAAGTGGTCTATACTTACAAGTTGCATTTATGACTTGGATAAGGGTTATCTTTTCCCATTGATCTTTTATTATTGATGCATATTCATATTGGTGTCCTGGATTTGGGTTGTCTATGCCCTGAGCCACAAGATTTGCTAATTTATCTTCATGTAGAAGGGATGAGATGTTGTTACCAAGTAAAGTCATGGTAGATGTTTGTGGTTGACTATTTTATGCTGACAGGTTGGATGCTTTGAAAGTTAGATGCTCAGTTCATGGATGTGACACTAGTACATTTTGACTCTTTTTCGATGAAAAATGGTCAAATTTTTAACTCATTTTGGTCAAATTATTGACTAGATGCTTTGTTGCTATTTTTGTTGTCAAAAATTTGACCAAGTCTTGTAGGTGTCAGAATTGCGATGATGTAGTTGGTCAAAAATGGCCTCCCTTGTTAATAAGACCATTGGTCAAAATTTCAACCAAGTTAGGTTGGAATGTCAACCAAAGCATCAACCAAGATGCCAAACCCATGACAACATCCTAGTTGATGCTTTGGTCAAAATTTCCACCAAATATTGGTTTAACTTTCGACCAATGCTAGCCCTTGATCGACGAGGATGCCAAACTCATGACATCATCTAGTCAATGCATTAGTCAAAATTTTGACAAATATTTGGTGGAAATTTTGACCAACATGTTTTGTTTAAAAATTTTTATTGGAAGATAAATATCCAAAGTAACCACCGATGAAAGCTTGGTTAATGATTAGTTTGGATATTTATCTTTAGGTCTTTAGTGGGTCTACCACCACCTTGAGATAAGATTTCACAAACCTATATTGATGGCACTACATGTGGCTACAGATGGATGAGGTTCCCATCTATTAGGGTGTCTCATTCCCTACATCTAGACCATGGAGAGGGAGAGAATATATGTTGGAGTTATAGCATGTTGGCCCAGCTATACCATGAGTAGGCATGTGAGTTAACCTTATCCTATTGATGCTTAGCTCCCTCACACCCACATATGTCAAAGGTAAACTAGAACAAACATGACTGAATCCACACACAAAATAGATGGTACCCACCATGCTTAATATCATATTCATAAAATGATCGAAGCTCCTAACAACACAAGGCCTCCACTAAATAATTAATGATTAAGGCACCAATATTAAGTTGGCCCATGCATTCATTTAATTATAGATGACTTCTAGGAAAAGTTTTTTTGAGCATGTAGTATACTTGCTAATTGATTCATTTTCAACATAAGAGTTATTCCATAGAAAACAATAATTTTTTTTGTCTTAATTAAATGAATCTAACTACAAGAGAATTGCATTACCTCAAGCAGTCATTGCTTGAGGAGATGTAACCTTAGACTCACAAGTAACCTTAACACATCATCAAGTCATTCACTTTATTCCTCTAAAATAGTACATAGTAGACAATTGTAGTAACAAATCAATGAATCAAAAATCAAGGCACAATTTAAGTATATCATGTGTGCATTGGTTGATCCATCAAATGTTGGAAAAGCTGGACTTTATACACAATCCAAGAGAGCGAGCTTAGCTACATCTTAAATTCTTCTAGGGAGACATGTCACACCTCCCTAACATTGAGGGTGACTTATTCCTTTATAAAAGTAAAAGACCTCAACTAACTAACATGTGTCTCAGTCATCTTTGAACTGTTAATCAACAAACAAGAATATAAGAACATGGAAGAATCACTACACAAGTTAATGAAACATAATATTATCATCCTGCAAACTCCTCCAGATCCTTTGGGTATTAATTCCTTCCAAGATAGAGTCAGAAAAGTTTCCTAGCAATTGCATTTTGTTTGTGTCCTCTAATTTCTTCCACACAGGTTGATAGGGCCCTCTTAACAAAAAAGCATCTATTCACATTATACCATTAATAACAATATGATAGTATAATAACCATGGACAATCACATACCATAATCATTCATTATATATAACATATATATCATAATTAAGTGAATACATTGTCCACACATTAAAGTTTGATGGAAGCAATGAATAGGATAAAGAAGCTAAAATAGTACCAATTGCAGGACTCATAACTTCCTCCATTACATTTTTAGTTTTCCTCGCACAAACAAGGGCCTAAGATTAAAATATACCACATCACATCTATAACCTATGAATTTTTAATTAGTACCTTTTTTATTGATTTTATTGTTTTGGTCTGAGTAGAATTTTTTTTAAGAGTTTCAATGTCTGCCATCTCATCATCAACATCTTCTGCCTCCTCCCCTGCATCATCATTCTCAGGGTCTTACCAATACATAGTTTAACTAAGAACATTTGAAACTTCATATCAAGAACTACTATTATTTCAAGCTTACATGGAAAAAATGAAAATCAATCATTACCCCATGTCGATGTTTAGAAATTAAGAAGGCATTTAGTATTTACTAGTTTATCTAAAACAAAACTTATAAAAGTTGAACTAGACTTACACTAAGCGACATATCATTTTTAGACAAGTTGTATTCTAAAGAAATATCCTAAAGTCCTCTTTCAATCACCTACATCTCCTCCCAGTCAAAACCCACAATTCCCTACAACATCAATTCATCATTCCCTAAATATCTCATACCAAAATGTATTATGCCCTTCAATTGCAATAACTCATTGTATCTACCTTGACTATTTCTAACTTGACTAATAGATGTGTATTGTTTATCAAAATATGAAATAATTTTGCATGTTCTCTGGAAAAAAAAATATTGTGGTTGTTTAGGGAAGAAATCATTAAAATGAGCGATCTTCTTTGTAAAAACCACCCATTTGGAAGTTATCAATTTCAGAACTGGCATGATAATGGGTTCTGAAAGCCATTTGGCTATAATGAATTCCCTTTCTTTGGCAATAAAGATGTAAGTTAACTTGTATTGGCACCTCCAATCTTTACCTCAGAGATTTGACTACTTCTAAAGCTAAACCAAATAATGGATATATGGTGACATGAATGGGTTTGGTGCTAAGACAAACATGTTGGCTCCAATTTCCTATATAGTAAAAGAAAATGAGTACACACATCATTAATATAGGATATCATTTAAAAAAAAACTCTTGCCATTATAAAATAATCAAGAAGTAGAGAAAGGTTAAATCAGCTAATGAATTGAAAAATAATGATTAAAAAAAGCTATAAAAATTAGATGATGTTGTAACATATAGTATGATACAATTAATATCGTTAAACATCTTACTTGGGATCTTGAGTTATGTAGTGCAACATAACCAATGACTCCACAGTCTCAGGTTGTGGAAGGTTATGGTAGTTTGCATATCTAATTATTATGTCATCTAGTAATTCAAAATTTTTATTCCCTCCTTGTAATCCATCTACATAAAATACCTGTTTGAAAAGTTTCAAATTCATAATTATACCCTCAAAACAAGCTACATAAAACATGAGCAGTAAGAAAAATAACAAAATGTATTTGATGCAGGTTATTAATTCCTCCAAAGTAGCTCACCTATGTATGAAAATGTGCAATTTCTGGTGCTAGGCTAGCCAATAGTTGTTAAAAAATACATCTAATAACAAGTCTTCATGATATCCTCTGCAAGCTTCAATTTTTCTATGTCCTTGATAGACATTAAACCTTCTTCCATTGCCCTCTATTTTGTCAGGCCTCTAGTTGCCCCAAGTGAAAGGGCACTAGGTAGGAAACATATCTTCAAATACAATTATAGGAAAAATTGTTGGGTTCTAATAGAAATAGTTGATCAATGTAACATGAAACATGAGTAAGCAACTCATTTACCTAATTCTTAAGTTCTTAACAATGATGATGAAAGCATGATGTGAGTTTAATTGAGAATAATGAAAATAGGCTACAATCAACTCTTCCATCAATTAAATCAGACTATATAAATCATTCAAACATCAAATGGGACAAGAGAATAAAGTCATAAGAAAGATAGTCATAAGCATCCTCCAGAAGTGTTCCAAGGTGGTGACTCTATGTTGGATAGATCTTGGATTGAAGGTGAGTTTAGAGGTTGCTGATTGCAAGGAGATTTGATAACATGTACAGTGGTCATCATGGAAGAAAATATGGATGCAAGGTGTATTCAGAGGTCATCCATATTCATGACACAATGCAAATGCATGGGTAAGGTATGCAAGGTTGTTATTCTAGTAATTCCATTACTAATATTGTTTTCGATGAAATACTTGGCAAGTTGAATACAGAAAAGATAACACATAGTACACCTTATCGAGTTTATGGAATTAATAATGATTAGTGGATCAATATCAAAGAACAAGCATATATTTCTTTTAGTATTGGTTCATATTGTGATATTTTTCTATGTGATGTTATGCCCTTAAGTAAATGTCATGTAATCTTGGGTAGAGTATGGCAAGTTGATGTTAAGGCCTTGTATGATGGAAGATAAAATACTTATGTGAATGGGAAATAATTTTTTATGAGTGCATTGCAAGATGATAAGATGACATGGGGAATGCCAATGACATGGTTGATGAGGAGAAGAGAGTTCCTAAGGTGTAAGAAAAATAAAGATAATGAGAAAGTAAAAACTTGTTTGAGGAGTGATGGTGCTTTAGAGCAAGAAACCATCAAGAATGTTGATTGAAAGGTATGTGGTCCATCTAAAGGACAAGAGAGAAGGAGGAAACTGATAGGTTGCAAGGGGAAGAGTGATTCTCATGATAGAGAGTGTTGGAGTTTTAAAACTACTAAGCAATAGAGAGCCTCAATACCAAAATGATAATACTTTTGCAACCTAAGGATTACCCATTTCCTATTTTTAGTTATATATGCAAACCATTTGGATCCAACATTAAAAAAACCAAGAAAGGTTTTCTTCTCTTTAGGCTTTGCAAAACCAAGGTGGGTATACCTACAAGATGACTCAATCTGACTGTTGTTGTATGAAAACTATCTTAGTTTCATTCTAATTCTCATTCTCAATCCATATACATAGCTAGTTGTGATATTTTAAACATAATACATCCCATATAACAGATTTGGTCATAAAGTCTTCTGTAGATCTGCAAGTATTCTTTGCAATAGTAGCTAACTAAGGCTAGAATATTTCATGCAAACAAGTATTGACCAACTTTGAAGATCTTCAAGAAATAAAAGTAAAATCAATTGTAATTATGCATTTGATACCCATTTATGATCTATTTCTCTTTCAGCTGAATCAATTTGACCAGTGCCTAATCTAGTAGGGCTCAGAGTCTACTACAAATCTATAAATCTAATTTGTTTCCTTACAACAAATATTATCAGCAATTCTTATTGGAATCCATCATTCAAAACATCCTTCCCATTACTACAACAACCTTATCAAATTCATCAAAGCTCTTACTTAATTCATTGAACTAATAGCAATGATGAAAAGATATACAACCTAAAGGATTGCATTCAATTGCACAAGTTTTTACTCATACAACATCAAGATAACTAAGTAACCAAAAGGAGACAAAATTCAAAAAGAACTGATATGGGGACAACTCATAATTTGTATTCATTTTCTTTGAAAATTGTATACATTTTGCAGTAAACTCAGAATGACCATAGGAAGAAACACAGAGATCATTTTGTATTAATGTATTCCCACAAACTTACAGAGAAAATACATCATAAATCTTGTTCAAATTACTTGGACCAAAAACAAACTAAGTATGACTAAAAGCATTAGAAATCGGACCCTTGTTCCAGCCCTGGGATCTCACTTAAATATGTGAGATGCAACAAGCTTTAGGCGTGGAAAACTTGACAAGTGTCTAGAAAAAACAAAACTCCATATAACAAAACGTACTTTAGGTAGGCCCATTTCTGTTACATCAAAACAAGTTACTAGTGTTTTGATTTGTCACCATTATTCTGACTCCTCTAAATATGCTGCCATTAGGCTGGCCAATAATGAATCTTGTGGTGTTTCTATGTCAACTTTTACCTTTGGATTTTCACTATTTCACCTTGGATGGACAATATTACTTTTATCCTTGATTGTTTCTGTGTCACATCCACATGTTGGGCTTCTGTAGCTGTAACTAGAGCTAACTGGTCATTCTTGTCTTCTTTTACCTATTGGCCTTGTGTAATGGTTTCAATGATTTGAACCTCATTATCCTGCACCTCATCAATGTCCATTTCAGCTTCCTCAAACTATTCATCAGGAGCTATATTGGCCATCCATTTGTCAAACAATGTGTCATCTGGCCAATCAAATTGTAGAATATCTTGTTGCCTTTTGATAACATATTCTTCCTCCCTATTAATATCAACAAATTCTTGTTTTAAAGAATCAAAGAATATTTGGGCTTTCACTATTTCTTTAGTTGTGGTAGCCCATCATGCATGCCTTGTTTCATTTATAATTCTATTCATCCTTAAACAAAATATATCATCAAGTTCTTTTTCCCATTCATCTTTGTTTTTCAAATTATTTTTCCTATCTAGGGCACGAGGAAACAAACTAAACTTTTGGCTCTTGTACTTGTTCAAGTAGCCTACTATTATTCTTTGTAAATGAATCCTCCTATTGTCAAAATTAGAAAGATCAGAAACAATATCAAAGGTCTTCTCAATTTGATCATAAGAATTTTTTATGACAGAGTAACATAAAAATGTCATTTCTTTCTTCCTTCTCACCCACTTATTCACAATAGGCTTCAAAGCCTCATCACTAGCTTTCAGTTCCTCCCAGATACTGATCACCCTAGCCAACTGATCATAGACTAGTGGCCATTCAATTTTGTCACCCAAGTATGTGAGAGCTTTTCTTAATTTATCTTCATATTTTGTCTCCAACTCCACATGTAATGCCCACAACTTGCCTTTTTCTTCTTCATAGTCTTTTGCTGTGTAGTATTCCGCCCTTTGGGGTGTATCTAGTATTTCTATGAGGGAAGTGGATTTGAAAGGTTAAACTAGTGGGTGAGGGTATGTTATTCTTGGTGCTATTGACCTCCCCATTAGCTTGTTTTCAAGCTCAATCCTCTTTTTAACCTCTTTATTGTAGGCTTCTAGAATTGTTTCATATTTGCTCTATAATTCAAACATGGCCTGTTCTTCCTTCTTAGCAGTGGCCAAAACAAATTGGGATGAATCCACATTCCATTGTGCTACCTATACATGAGACGTCTCAGCCACCCTCCTCACAATAATGTTTCCTATTAGCCCAGATTCATCTGGCTATGATGAAATAGCCCTAGACCCTCTCCTTAATGACCACATGACCAGAGCAACTTGATCTTCACTAAATGAAGTCCCTGCAAACTCCTTTTTATTTGGGTCTTGTAATTCCAATTTATTAGAAATAGAATTAAAGATCAAAGCATCCGATATATCCCAATTAGGAAACAATAATATATTAGAAGCCTTTACCATTTGCCTCCCCTCTTCAGGGGTTATGTTCTAGAACTCTTGCATCATTTGTTCCTTTATTTGGTTCTGTATAGAGGCTTCATCTATTTCTGGATGCTTTGCTGTCAATTTTTTGCATCTTTCCTCAAAATTGCTCATATTTTCCCTCCATGCAAATTGATGGAAGGCCCTAGATTCGACAAAACTATCATTAGACAATTTTTTTTGACTAGCTTGTTCCAAAATAGGGTCCAATTCTCTTCCTTTGTAATCTACAATTGTTAATTCAAAACTTGGCATTGGAGGCTCCTGAGGTTCTCTTCATTTATTTTTGCTTGTGTAACCAAAATTTCCCCTTGTGATCCCAATTTCTCAATCTGCTCTTCAGTGAGCTGCTCCTCTTCGATTCTCAAGGGGGTCTGTGAGGGTGAGTATTCCTCAACATGAGGATCTTCTTCTCTTATTATCTTTCTCCTCTTTAGAGAAGGTTCAGAAGGCATCTCCTCCATAATAGCACTAGTGGAGGCCATTATTTGTTTTCCTTTGTCCATAGTGGCCCCTTTATTCTAAATAAGAGTGTACCCTAGCCTTTTCTGGATAGTTGATTGACTTGCCCCTATATTGGGAGTAAAACCCAATCTTCTCATTGCTTCCCTAGCCTTATCTGGGTAAAATCTAATAAAGAATTGTTTCTTTTCATTCATTGCCTCTATTATTTTAGGAAAAGTATTCATAAGTTTCCTTATCTTATCTACATTTGTGACTGCATCATCCAAAGGACTATAATCTAGATCAAAATAATGAATGAAATCCAAAATTTTAGAGAAGACTCTCCACTTTTCTTTCCTTGTCTCCTGCTCTTGCAAGGAGTACTCATTCCTTATTATATCTTTTGGAAAGTAAAATTCATGTTCAATTTGTCCAAGCTTAATTCTACGCCTCAAGGCCATGTTGAAAAATCCCTCTGAATCACAAAAATAAGGGTGATAAATAGCCATCTTATAGGGATCCAAAATTTTGTTCAAAGAGTTCCAACCCCCTTTTGTGATTACAAAATGATGGGCTATTGTGCAAGTGGGGAAAATTGACCCTGTTGATCTTTTCAACAAAAATGTTTCCTCTACTCCTCCCAATTGCCACAAAAACTTAGCTACTCCTACCTTCAAAGGCACCTGGTAAGGTAATACATGAGGGCTCCCCCTAAAACCATAAATTCTAAAAATAATAGAAACAAAGTAAGGAATAATATCTCCCCAATTATGTGAAACTTTCAAATTATGGGGGCTATCCATAGGCCTTATGAGACCCATCAATGCTTTGGGGATTCTGGGATTGTCACTTAATAAGAGGCATCTCAGCTTGGAAGTGAAATACCTGTCAAACCTAAGAAACTAGCATTCTCTGCATCCCACGTCATATCTGCACTGCACAACTGGACTGGCAGTGCTTCCCCATTCTCCTCTCTATTTAATTTCATTTCTTTACCAAAAAATGAAGTTCCCTTAAACAAAAACATATGCATCAACAATGAGTAATGACCAAAGGGTTTTTCTATCTTTCTCTTGGCAATCCCAATTAATCCATTATGAATTTCCTCAGCCAAATAAGAAGCAAAATAAAAAATGATGTCCACACCAAAAGAAGATATCTGAACAACCATTTACATAAAATCCACTGGCATAAATTCTTCTTCATCTCTCCCAAAAACTCTGCACAAGGTCCTATATATCTCTATAGCCCTGGAATTGTTATGCCCTTTTGAAGGGTTCCCTGGAGGCTATTGTTATTGTTGGTAGAGTTCCAATTTTACCTATATGTGCCTTCAATGCACCTTGTCTAATGATGTCCTTTTTGGACTTGTACTCCTTTTCTAATCCTTCTAGATCAATGGCCACATGGTTATCAGTGATAGGCCCTAGGCCAAAAACTTCCCTAATCTCATATGGGCTGACTATAATTAAGACTTGGCCATCAATTTTTCTTACAACTCTAATGGCTTGGTCATAGTTTTTGGCCACAGCTTCAAGAAGATCATAGTCCATGAACACACTGGGAACCACTAATTTCCCTAGATCAAAATTCTAGATATTAGCATGTGGGGCAAAATGGTTCCTCTCTGAAAACCATTTTCTAAACAATTCTACACCAGTCTGAGTGGTACTGGCATCTTTGACCCAATTATCCTTGTCGTATAATCCATATACTATCCTCAACCTAGGGTTTAATGTTGTAAGCTTTTTGACTTGCATAGTTTCAGTGGTGGAATTGGGAAGTAGCTCAAGTAAATCATCATGGACATTCCTATCCAAGTAATTCACCTGATCGGAGAATCCCTTCTTTAGAGCCATTCTAAATTGTAATTTGTAGAATTAAGATACTACAAAGATTATAGTGTAAATACTTACCTGACTCTTTGCTTATTTCTCTCTGTAACTCTGCAATGTCTTCGTGAACATTAGGAATTTGCGTTACATTCTTGTTTAGCTCACAACTTTCTCAGTAATGGCTTCTGCTAAGAAAAAATTTGCAATCTTTCTTTGCGTAGGACAAACCTAAGAAAATCTTCTGTATTATACTCTACTTTCCTTCACACGCAAAGCCTTTAAGATTCATAAATGCATAGAGTGGCAAAAAATAGTGTGGCATCATCTTTCCTTTTGAATTTGTGCCATTGATCTATGAAAAATCCTACGATTCAGGGATAAAAATGAAGCTAACTCATCTTTCCTCTTAACACTCTAGCAGTCAAACTGATGAAGCACGTCCACCTGTACCTTTTCTTCATTGTTGGCATTTCAGTCTGGACCCACTGAAGACTAGGGACACGTGTCATCAAGTCACTACCTTGCTATACATAGCTCTCGAGAATCTTTCTATAACAAAGTAGTGACAACCATTTATCTTGTGTTGATCATGTGGAAGACATTTTAATACAAAACTTAAGAGAAAATAGGTGGGCCCCTCACTCGCTACTTTTCTATACATAAAATTTGTACAATTCTTCATAGTGAGGTAGCGACGACCATAGATTTGAACTTGATCTGATTGCATGGAAATTGCATAAACTTCTTAGTATGTGGTGGGTCTCATATTTGCTATGTCACATAGGGTAAAAATTGTGTATCTTTCCATAGCGAGATAGCGACAGCCGTAGATCCCATCTTGATCTAATGATCAAAATACCTCACGTGTTTTATAAATGGGGCATGGGTCCAGGATATTGATGATGTGATAAATCCTACACTGCTAGTATAACGAAACCATACTTACATCCTAGTCACCCTTCCATGTTGCTTGATGCTCCAACATGTGTCATTTCATGACAACTCGCTATGTTGCTAACGACAAGATGCCTAGATTTCTCAATAGCAAAGTAGTGAGCTTCGACGTCTCAAAAAAACTCAATGCTAGACAAATAAAGGCGAGTCAAGTCACCATCACCCTTATTAAATGCTTTTGGCAAGAATAGTTATTACTCATCATGCCACTTGGAAAATTTTACGGTCACCTGGAAATTTGATTTCTTTTTCCCGCCTTCTATTGGGTTCCTACTTGTTCTGACAACACTGACCAAGGGCATGTGCCTAAAAACTTTAGATGCACCATACTTCTCAACCACTGTATCTCCATTTTATGACACCATTCTTTAGTTTCATAGCATTTGCTACCTCACTATACATAAGGAGTGCGCAATTCTCCATGGCGAAGTAACAAATGTTGTAGATCTCATCAAGATCAGATGGGGAGAGATAATAGCTTGGGGGTGCAGGAATGTTAAAAAAAAAAAAGAAAACAGAATACTCACGAAAGTTCAAAAAGATTTCACGCCCAAACTTTTGAAAGGTTTAGAAATTTTCAAAAGGCAAACAAAAATCTGGAAGACTAAACTAGAAACTCCATTCACCAATGATGGACTCAATCTGATTTTTGCACCTAGGCAAGGGGAAAAACATCATGTGACAAATCAAACCAACAGAGAGGTTCAAGGATGTAGGAAAATGGTAAAGAAAGAAGTTGTTGATGAAGACAAAGAGGAAGCAAAGCTTGATGAAGAAAGAATGATACTAGTTGGTACCATTTTATGTTCCTTTGAAGATTGGGATTTTTTTTCCCACAAGGATAGTCAAGGCTAAGAATAACAAGGTAGAAATCAAGGGAATGGTGAAAGGACAAAAAATATGGCATAATGATGATGAGAAGTTGCTGACAGGGGTAGGGGTATCTAGGTTTGGGGAATCTGAAGATGAGGACAACACAAGAATGAAGAGTCATGTGAAAACTATTCCAAGCATGTGTATGGGAACAACCTATACTATTACGAAGGTATTGCTTTGGTTTTTGATACTAGGTATGATTGTGTCTTAGGTGTATCGTCATGTGGTATAGATTTCTATCATGATGGACTTCACAAGATTGTGTCAAAGTCACATAGTGGAAGGGCTATGTTACTTCTTTTTCTTTATAATGATTTAGTCATTAGATCCAAAGCACAAGAGGAAGAAATGAAGGTTTAGAAGAAAGGTACATGGCATATGATGAGACCAAAATTTTCCTTTATTTTATGATGTTTAAGATACTTTGTTGATACTCTGTTTATCTTTGTTAAAAAATTTGTGGACCTATGTTTACCAAACCTATGATAAACCTATGGGGTAGAAACTATGTCATCTTTTGCTAATATTATATATAGTATGCAGTATTTCATATAGTTATCAAAATGTGCATTCTTATATTTGAATTTAATTTGATAAATGTTTATTTGCAAAAAATTTTTGTGTTATAACTAACCTGTTAATGAAGACTAAAAGATGATTGGAGGAATTCAAAAGCTAAGCGTCAACAACATTTAAGGAGAAGAGAATGCCAAGGAGCAACCACAGTGGAGGAAGTTGTAATGGTTCTAGAAGACATGACAAAAAGTAAGGAGGAACTATGAAGACCTATTACCTTCTCTACATTTACTCTATGGCAAGTGGATGTTCAAACTTTATTATTCCCGCCTTAAGCTGTTATTCCTTCTTCTCACCTTCAGTTGTTATCTTCCTATTTTCTCTTTTGCAAATTTTAAGCTAGGTCATTTACTTTTCTGTTATGGAATAAATGGTGATTTCCTATATATATATAGGAATCGACCCAAGTGTGTTAAGTTTTAGAACAAGTTAGAAGAGATAGTTTCTAAGAACAGACTATTAACTTTGACAGTTGTGTTTTTACAGTTCTGTGTTATGTAATGAATTTCTAAATTGAATGAAATAATTTTCGGCTTTCATATTTTGTTAGTAGTTTAAAGAAGCCAACCAAGGGGGCCCACTTGGAAGGTGGATTAGATTAGGATAGAATAGATTAATTTTCAAGCATTCATAGTATCTTAGTTAGAAGTTGTGAGTTCCTTCCTGTAGCATCACACTTTGTGAATGTTCCTACAACATATGTGAGAACAGTTTTAGTGGATGAGCCAAGTTGGAATATTTGTTATCTTTTCATTGTATTCCCAGTATTCATAGAGTTAATTGTTTTAGTTTCCTACAGCAATAGTGTAAGTTCTTTTCTTTGCATTTTTACTTTCCTGCAGCATAAGCTTAGTGACTCATTAAGAGACCTAGTGCACATATTGTGCTGACCATTTCAAGTATACATCCCTGGGTTGATAAGATTAAATGCACCACATAGTGGGAGAAATAGTCCTTAGTTTGAATATATTATTCCTAAGCAAGGCCTAGTGCATGACTATGATAGACCTATTGTGAGGTGGGTCAGTAGACACTTCTAAAAAGGTATCTGAGAACATGACTAATCAGTGTGGACAACAAGATGAAAGCATGGATAAGCATGACAAAGAAGAAGGTACATTCACAAGGACTTCAAGAAGACAAGAAAGCCTGGAGCATCACAAGGCAAAGTAAAAATGTTCTTGATCACTTGGCAATATTTGTATTGTTTGGTATGGTGAACCTCAACACGTGTTGGTTGCAATTACAAATTTCAACTAAATATGTTTTGAATCAAATAGCTTAGAATAGAGTAATAGAAAATGCTTCTAAAATAATATCTTACATCTAAAAAATAATAAAATTACTTTTAAAACAATATTTTATATCTCAAAATATCATAAGTGATCCTAAAATTTTCTCAATGATAACCATTTGGGTAGATATGTAAAACAGTTATGGGAGTGTTGATAGTTTTTTATTAGATTATAAAGATATGTTAGTACAAAAGAAGAGAACAACTATTTGAGCCACATTTTGGGTACTATTTTTCAAGTAGAGTTTCCTTGTTATTGCATATAAGTGGATGATAGAGTTAAAAACATCAACAAACTTTGAGTTGAGAATTTTCAAGATTATAGGTACAAGCTACAATGTAAAGTTAAAGCATGAGAATCATTCCCTTTTTGATGGGATAGTTGCTGTAGAAATCTATCAAGATGTTTAAAAAGAAAATACATTAGACATGCTTCGGGAGAGATTAAGATAAATAAGCACAAGACTAGCACATGACTTGTATGAAGGCATGTGTTAAAGTGCCTAATACCTATATTAACATGCATAATAGTTTCACTATATATCTAAAGTAATCATCTCTATAGTGATTAAAGACAAACACTGATCCTTTTTATTATACTAATGTTTCACCTATATGGAAACCATCTAGATGCAATCAATATTTGGTAAAATTTTAAGCTTCTAAAATCTAATTTCTTAAGAAATTTTATAAAAATACACAACTAAATACTGAGAAAACATAACAAATGCATAAGTTAAAAACCTTAATTGATAACAAGAAGTCATAGTCACATAATTAATAATAATAATATTAGGTATCACAACAATTGCATAAAATTCATCTACAACAAATTCCAAAATGTTGTAATGACCCCATCTTTTAGCCTTCACATTCTCCAAAATCTAAGTGGAGCATAAGAGGAAATTAAATTAATTTCTTATAAAGTCATTAAATAAATTAAATTAAAAATTAAAAGGTGACTTTATATTTAATTAATTATTGTATTACAAGGGAGAAGCTTCTAGAGTGTGTATTAATTATTGGAAAGGTGGAAGCCTCTAGTAATTTAATTTTCTAGAAGCACAATTAATTTTTGTATTGCAAGGGAGGAGTTTCTAGAGAGTGCATTAATTATTGGAAGGGGGAAGCTTCTAGCACTTGCAATTAATTAATTTTTTAGTTTCTTCTAGAAGGGTGAAGGAAAAGGATAAATAGGGGTGAGAGTCTCATTGTTGAGCATGAGATTTTTGGGAATGACATTTGATAAGAGCTTGGATGTGTGAATCACATATCTTTCTTGGCAATAGGGGATGTTCATCCTCTCTTGTAACACTCTAGACATCATTCCTTTGGGGATTGGCCTTTGGAATACATTGCTTGTACTTGATTTCATCATTTTGAGAATTAATATAATTTCAGCATCGGTTTCATCTTCAGTTTGCATTAAAAAATCTATTTCAGCAATTGGTTCAGTTTTTGGGCATTTCTAGGGTGCCCATTGCAGTGGTATTAGAGCATGCCCATTATAATGGTATCAGAGCTGCCCATTATAGTGGTATCAGAGCTAACCATTATAGTGGTATCAAAGCTGACCATTACAGTGGTACCTGAGCTAACATTATAGTGGTATTAGAGCTACACATTATAGTGGTATTAGAGCTGACCATTACAGTGGTATTAGAGCTAACCATTATAGTGGTACCAGAGCTAACCATTACAGTGGTATCAAAGCTATAAGTCCTATCTTCCTGTGGAGATCTTAAGCATTTATGTTTGAGCATGTGACAAGGGCTTTATAATTTCTGCAATACCAGAGCAACACAAAGTAGGAGTTCAAACTTGTAGAACAAATAGGGTAGTTCATTTTTGCAAAGGGACATACAATCCAATCATATAGACGTAGAGGAGGCATTCTTTGAACAAAATAGTAGTATGGGTGAATAAGATGATAGGAATACCGATCCAGATCAAGAAAATGTAATGTTCAGGTTACTGGGTACATTAGAGGAGGGGCAACGTATGCAACAGGAGTAGAATAGGCGAATGGATATGATGTTGTAACTAATGGCTAGATAGATGGGCATCAATATTAATCCAAGTGATGCCAACAATGGAAACAAAAATAATAGGGGCAATGATAATGGAGGCCGAGACAACATTAATGGTAATAATGGACATGATAACAATGGAAATGAGGCTAATAACTTTAGACATGTTGCACACCTAGCTCGAACAACTAGCTCAGGAACTCTTCTACCCACCTTCCCACCCATAGATCCAGTTCAGCCAATTAATGAACCATAGATTTTGAAGTTACAAGATCAGTTCAGGAGGGATTAGGAGGCTAATGGACTAGAGTTTCAGGCAGACATTTCTCTCAGAGATTACTTGGACTTGAGGATGAGACACATGCCCAGATCAAGATGACAAAGTCAAAACATTGAGCTAAGAAAGAAAGGTGGGAAACTTTCTTTACGTTATTATGATGCTTTAGGGAAGATGATCACATGAGCTTGGGTGCAGAAGATGGATACATACTTGCAGCTAAATCCTATGCCTGAAGAGGAGGCTATAAAGTATGTGGCTATTCACTTGAATGGACTAGCACATGAGTGGTGGCACCATGGCATGGTAACCTTGGGACATAATCAAATCACATCTTACGAGGAGTTCACTGAGAGGCTCATAGAGAGATTTGATACCAAGGATCCTAAATTATAGTTTAAGGAGTTGGCACAAATCAAGCAGTGGGGATTAGTTGAGATGTATATCAGTGAGTTTCAGAGGTTAGCTATGTTGGTCACATATATTTTAGAGAGGAGGTTAGTAGTGTTTTTTTATAGATGGACTCTTATAACCCTTGCGAGGTTGGGTCAAGGGGCATGACCCAGCTACGTTGCAGGAGGCCACTAAAAAGGCTTGTGACTTAGCACATTCTTCATTTAGGAGCAGATTTCAGCACAAGGATTCTTATATGAAAAAGGATAAGGAGAAGGACAAAAATTTTTTTCACAAGGATGCTTAGCCCAAAAGAGATAAGTTGGATAATGACACCTTGAATGATTTAAGAAAGAAGAAGTTATGTTTTCATTGCAAAGAGCCTTGGGATTTATCTCATAAGTTTCCTCTCAAGGCTAAGGCAAATCAAATGGAGTATTTCTTAGTAGAAGAGTCATAGTCAAAGAGGGAGGATTAGCACTCTAATTCAGATGAGGATAACATTATATAAGAGAGCAACATTCCTGAGGATGAGAAGTAATTAGCATGATTAATGGGGGCTTAGAAGGCAATCACATTTAAGGTTAGAGGTACTATCCAAGGGCAGAAAGTAATCTCACTCATTAACATTGGGGCTACACATAATTTTATAGATGCACAATTGGTAGCCAACAGAGGTCTATAGAGTGAGGAGCACGCTGGACTTAGAGTTATGGTAGCTAATGGTGACAAACTATTATGCACTCAGAAGATATCTAATCTCCACATCAGGTTTGGAGATGGCTATGAGTTGGAAGATCAGTTATATGTGGTAGACATGGGAGACTATGATAACATCCTCGGCATGGTATGGATGGCCTCGCTAGTAGAGTTCACACTTAACCTAGCAAAATTGGAGATGAAGTTTCAGCATGAGGGAAGAACTATAGTACTTAGAGGACTTTCATATGGGAGTTGCAGAGTAGTTTCTCTAAGGAGAATGCGAAGACTTTTTCAGCATAATAACATAGAGTGGGTAGCAGAATGTTTTACTATGCCAACTTCACAAGAGATCTAGGTAAAGAGTCATCCACTAGATATCCAAGAGATACTTGATAGGCACACTAAGGTATTTGGTGAGATTCCACATGGGGTTCCTCTTGATAGGGGGATAGAGCATGCTATTGAGTTCGAGGAGGGAGCCAAATTAGTCATGATTACTCCATATCGTCATCCTAAGAAACATAAGGATGAGATAGAGAAGGAAATTAAGGAGTTGTTGGAAATAGGGCATATCAGGCCTAGTAAGAGCCCCTTTGCTTCAACAATAGTGTTGGTAAAGAAGAAGGATGGGACGATGTGCATGTGCATCGATTACAGGGCATTAAACAAGAAGACCATTAAGAATAGACATCCCATCCCACAAATAGATGAGTTGATTGATGAATTACATGGTGCATGTTTTTTAAACAAAATTGATCTACGGTCAGGGTATCATTAGATCAAGATGAGGGAGGAGGACATTAAGAAGATAGCTTTTCGATGTCACTATGGCCACTTCGAGTTTTTGGTTATGCCATTTGGGTTGTCCAATGCTTGTACTACATTCTCGAGTTGCATGAATTAGGTATTCAGGGAGCAGCTTAGGAGATTTTTCTTGATTTTCTTTGATGACATTTTAGTCTTTAGTAAGACTTGGGAGGAGCATTTACAACATCTTGAGATGGTGCTGTCCACTTTGGATAAAGAGTTACTATATGCTAAGGAATCTAAGTGTGAGTTTGGGATAACTGAGCTACTATACCTTGGGCATATCATCAGTGCAGATGGAGTTCAGGTAGATCCTAAAAAGATTAGGGCTATTGTTGACTAGCCTAATCCTACGAATCTTACATAGCTTAAGGGATTCCTTGGTCTCTATGGATTTTATAGGAGATTTGTTAAAAGATTTTCACAGATTGTTGCACCCTTGACAAACCTTACCAAGAAAGGGGCCTTCACATGGACAGAGGCAGCTCAACGAAGCTTCGATCATTTCAAGAAGGTGATGTCATCATGTCTAGTACTAGCTCTACTAGATTTCACAATGCCATTTGAGCTTCATTGTGATGTGTCATGAGATGGGATTCAGGTGGTCTTGATGCTGGAGAAGCATCCCATTATTTTTGAGAGCAGGAAGCTCCGTGGAGTGGAGAGGAGCTATTCCATCTATGATAAGAGATGTTGGCTATAATGCATGTATTGGCTAAGTTTCGGTCCTACCTAGTTGGGCGAATGTTTGTTATCAAAACAGATCAAAACAACATCAAATACTTCATCAACCAACGTGATTTGAATTATAAACAACAGAAGTGGATTACAAAGTTACAAGCCTATGACTTTGACATTGAGTTTGTTAAAGGTAAGAAGAATGTGGTAGTAGATGCTTTATCCAAGAGACCTCATATTTGTGCTCTAGTTGAGATTATAGGAGATAGGAGAAATAAGATCATAGAAGAGTATGTGAGGGACACTTGGGATTGTGGAGTAATTGCAGGCACCATACATGATGATTGTTACATGGTGATGGATGGATTGATTAAGTTCTAGGGTAGGATATATTTGATTCCTTCATCACAGTTTAGGGAAGTAATACTAAAGGAATTTCACGATGCACCTACAGCTGGACATCCAGGGGTCTTTAAGACCTACAAGTAGATCCGTGAGTGGTTTACATGGAAAGGGCTCAAGGATGATGTTTAGAAGCATGTCAGGGAGTGTGCAATTTGCCAGCAGAATAAGGGAGACCACACATATCCTGCAAGGTTGTTACAACCTTTGCCTATTCTGGATAGGAAATGGGAAAGTATTTCTATGGACTTCATCACCAGGTTACCATGAGTACAAGGGAAAGATTGCATCTATGTGATAGTTGATTGGTTGACGAAGTTTTCTCACTTCTTTGCTATTCCATTTACTTACACAGGAGCACAAGTGGTTGATCTTTTCTTCAGAGAGATATTCAGGTTACATGGGCTACCTAGTTTCATTGTCAGTGATCGAGACAATAAATTCATGAGTACTTTTTGGTAGGAACTATTTAGGTTTTGGGGTACAGATCTTACATCTAGCACTAGTTATCATCCATAGACAGATGGGCATACATAAATTGTGAATAAATGGGTGGAAGGATATCTAAGGAACTATGTGACTACACAAAAGAGGGCTTGGGTCAAATGGCTACATATGGGAGAGTACTGTTATAACACCACTTATCATATGTCCATCAAGATGACTCCATTCATGACACTGTACAGTTATGAAGCACCTAGTTTCATGGATCTAGGTTTGGGGGATGGTAGAGTGCCCAAAGAAAAACACTTCTTGCAGGATAGTTAGGATATTTTGAGGGTGCTCAGGGAGAATATACAGCAAGCCCAAAATCAGCAAAAATTGTATGCGGACCAACACTAGATAGAGCACAGTTTTGAGGTTGGGGATATGGTTTACCGATGGCTACAACCATACAGACAATCATCACTCAAGAAAAGCAGAGCAGAGAAGTTGGAGCGTAGGTATTATGGTCCCTACAAAGTGATTCACAAGGTGGGTGAGGTTGCTTACAAGATTGAGCTTCCATAGGGTAGTCGGGTACATAATGTGTTTGATGTGTCAATGCTTAAGAAAGCCATTGGTCAGAGAGTTGTGCCTTCAGAAAAATTACCACCATTAGATGAGGAGGGAAAGCTCGTATTGATTCCTGAGGCTATTCTGGATACTAGGGAAAGGACTTTGCAAAGCAGGTTGATTAAAGAATATTTAGTCAAATAGAGATATCTGCTAGAGAAAGATGTTACTTGTGAGAGTGAGCAGGTGCTACAACAAATAGGATTGAGATTGCTTGAGGACAAGCAATTTCAAGGAGGGCAGATTGTAATGACCCCTTCTTTTAGCCTTCATGTTCTCCAAAGTCTAAGTGGAGCATAAGAGGAAATTAAATTAATTTCTTATCAAGTCATTAAATAAATTAAAAATAAAAATTAAAAGGTGACTTTATATTTAATTAATTATTGTATTACAAGGGAGAAGCTTCTAGAGTGTGTATTAATTATTGGAAAGGTGGAAGTGTGTAGTAATTTAATTTTCTAGAAGCACAATTAATTTTTGTATTGCAAGGGAGGAGTTTCTAGAGAGTGCATTAATTATTGGAAGGGGGTGTTGGTGTTTGAAAATGTTACCCATTTCCAATTATCCCCATGAGAACCTGACATATCTAGGGGCAGCTAACTCCCATTTTAAACATATCATTTCAGACACAGGGCCAACTATAAGGCATGACCCTTTTTCTTCTTCAAGCTCTGCAAAACCTAGGCGGGTGGACCTACATATTCTTTATATGGTACCAGTTGTCAAAGCATACACTGAATCTATTAAGAAGCAGATAAAACCCTTATTTCTCCTAATGGTTTATGAAACAACATAGATTCTACAATAGCTAGGTGCAAACCGATATTATTCATAAACTGAGTGAGGGTTTAAAACTTTTATGTCCACTTCAACATGAAGGGAAAATATTGATTTATATTGAGAAAAGACAGCATGTTCAATATGCAGCAAAAAACTTTAATGATCCTACAAACGACTAGTGCCTTATCCATTAGGGCAATCCTACACTCCAGAATTATGCATCCTTGAACATCAATCAACATATGGCATACGTTAATACATTCATGTTCAGTCTGTTCACCTTATGAATTAGACAACAATATCCAATATAACCCCATACTTTCTCACATCCTTCTTAATTGAATCTGCAACCTTGTCTGAAACCACAAGCAATTATATGACTCCTTGAGTTAAAAGCAAGCAAACTTAAAACATACAACCGAGAAATTGCAAATAGGTTCAAGATCTTTGTTCTTGAACATATAACATTAAAAACTCAACAAGAAAGGAGACAGAATTATATTGAAATTCAAAACCTTCTGCACACTATATTTATCTCCTTGAAATAAGTACATTAGGAATGCATAAAACAAGATACAAGATCACACTACTATATCAGAACTATCTATGAAATCCATATGCTGTTCATACAAGACATGCTGGGTATGTGGCTTTCACAGCCTGAGCAGAGCTCTAGGAACTGGAAAAATAGAAAACCAACCAACCAAAAAAACCCCTTTCTCTAGCCTTGGGATCTCACTTAAATACTATGAGATGCAACAAGCTTCAGGCATAGAGAACTGATAAGTGTCTGTTAGAAAAGATATTACAAGTTTGTAACGGAAGAAAGAAGAAAAATGATTACCAGAACATTATGTAGATCTAATATTCTCCTGTAAGCTCCTTTTTTGTTACCACTTTTTGCTGATTTGGCTCTACCACTGATTTGTTGTGTGCGCAATTGCTAAGACCGCCCTATCAATGACAAAATCAACTCTGAAAAATATGCACCAACCTAGGCCCGTGGGTTTTGTCAAGATGACTACTAAATGAGAATCATCTTTACTTCCCACTCTTTACTGATCATGCCAGGCTTCAGAGATAATAGAATCATTACTTAGCATGCAGTACAAAAGTCGAAAAACAATATGGTTATTAAAAATATCAAAATAGGGATGCTCTGATCCCCAACCACGTCTGCTTCCTTAACCAACTTCTTGCCAAAATTTTCCATCTACTGACACAAAAAGGGGGGACACGCACAAAAAGTGAAAAAGAGTATACCCAAGGGTATAAAATCTTCCTCACCCTCTTCCAAAACTATGCACAGGGTTTCAAATATTTCTGCTACCTTGGCATCAAACTAAGATGCTTTAAAAATTTGTTTAAAAGATGATGTTTCTGCTGAAAAGGTTGTTAGCTTACAAAGTCTATTCCTTGTTCTTCTTACCACCTTGGTGACTTGACTACAACACCTGATTACTAGCTTTCCTCTATGAAAAAACCATACACAAGCATATGAAGCTAACCATTTTCCTTTTCTAAACCATCCTCTGAAAATAAATAAATCATTTTTCAAAGTATCAGTGTCCCAGAACCAACTACTCTTAACGAACAATCCTTCTGCTATCCATACCCTCAGACTTAGTGAAATCTTTAGAAACATCTTTTGAATAAATCACCAAGACTGAAAAATGCAGAGACTATGGTATACAAAGTTACCTGAAGCCTTTTCTTTTATCTCTGTAACTTCTGCATTTTATCCTTGAGCCAACTACTTGACACTCGTGCCAAATTTATCTCAATCCCAGCAGTAATTTTTTCCGTTCAAAGATGCCTGACAAATTTCTACTCGCACAAGTTGATATTGGGAAAATCTCACTTGTTACACCCTATTCTTTACTTTCACACACGAAGGTTTTCATGTCTCATTAATATGCATAATGATACCACCTTCAATAGTAAAATATGCACCGTCGATCTTGAAGATCTTATAAGTTGAAAATGTGAGCATGACGGCTTCGAAATCCACTAGGCAAGCTGGTCCGGAATAACCCAATCATAATTAGCCATGTGTGCAATTTATCTTTTAGTGGGCGCTTCTTGCTTCTAAGAAATACAAATGCACAAGAACTGCAGATCTGAATTGAATCAACGACCTGAGTCTGCCCCACATGTCAGGCTTGCACATTCTCGCACTTCTTATCTTGCGAGCATGTTGATATAGCGGGCCAGCACCCTCCGTCAATCTGAAGAAGATTAACGGTTGATGAAAAAATTCCTGAATAACCATTGCACTGTTCCTTTATCACAAAACACATGACACTTCAAAATGGCATGATTTGGTTAATTGCGATACGGGTCCACAATCCTTTTACCTGCATTATAAAATCATACGGAGATAAAACAATGCGGGCAAATGCTAGCACTTGATGCTGGCTTAGATCAATGGTGATTCAAAATTTCAATATTAGGCGGCCCATTACAATGATCCTGACCAATGAGAAAATACCTTTTATTGCACGTGTTTTGACAAACCTGACCACGACATTCAAAACTTCGGCGCCCATGACATCGTTACTTCCTTGCATTTTGGTCCCACTGTGCCACACGTCACAAAGTGGCATGCCCACAATATTTATCTGCCTCTCATCTTGAAAATGTGGGTATGCCTCATTCGTTGATCTCACATAGATCGATGATGTTCATAACTTGTCCTCTTCACTTGTACGAACATCTCCTTGTGTCTTCATAAGGGACAGATGTCACTTATGCGTTTGCCTGCATTTTGTAACTTCCTCGCATTTTGAAAATGTGGGCCAGTGCCCTCCGTCGATCTGAACAAGATCTTCAATTGCCGAGACTTGCATTGTAAGTTTGAAAAGCAACTTTTTTGGATTTAAAAACGTGTAAACCCTGATTACCTTAAACTTAAAATAGATTTAATCAAAACATTATTTCAAGTTTGCCTAAGGTTTAAAGAGGCATGCCCTGAGCAAGAAAATGAGAAGGGGCTAAAGGATTTCAAAGGACGTGGTGGATTTGTATAAAGTAATAGGTTCTTGACTGAATTCTGCATATTAAATGGGGTAGAAAGCAGATTTATGATTTGTTCAAAATAAGACTTTGTCATATAACTTAGAATGACAAATTACCATCATGGAAGGCTAAGGAAAACTGAATGAAAAGTGTCAGAGACATTGAACACCTTAAGGATCTCAAATGGACAACCGAGTGCACATTCAATTATGGGCATTCATAGGGCTTGACTTTCTCAAAATTTCAATGGATGCTCAAAATGGGAATACAATTTTGAGTGCCAACAGGGGGGAGCTTCTAACACTTGCAATTAATTAATAATTTAGATCCTTCTAGAAGGGTGAAGGAAAAGGATAAATATGGGTGAGAGTCTCATTGTTGAGCATGGGATTTTTGTGAATGACATTTGATAAGAGCTTGGATGTGTGAACCACATATCTTTCTTGGCAATAGGGGATGTTCATCCTCTCTTGTAACATTCTAGACATCATTCCCTTGGGGATTGGCCTTTGGAATGCATTACTTATACTTGATTTCATCATTTTGAGAATTAATATAATTTTAGCATTGGTTCCATCTTCAGTTTGCATTAAAAAATCTATTTCAGCAATTGGTTCAATTTTTAGGCATTTATAGGGTGCCCATTACAGTGGTATCAGAGTGTGCCCATTACAGTGGTATCAGAGCTACCCATTATAGTGGTATCAGAGCTGATCATTACAGTGGTATCCGAGCTAACCATTACAGTGGTATCAGAGTTGACCATTACAGTAGTATCAGAGCTGCCCATTACAGTGGTATCAGAGCTAACAATTACAGTGGTACCAGAGCTGACCATTACAAATGTGTATATGATATTTATTAACAATGTGCATGATATCTTTAGGGATTTAGTTTTTGCAAACTCTTGAGCTCAACATCATTTCTTGTAATGATTTCCTTCAATTTGGAAATATGTTCCTTGAGATCTCTAACATCCTTGCTTTCCTTGTGGTTACATGCAAAACCCAGTTCCAAGCTAGACACTCTCTTTGCAAATTTCAAAGTGTTGATTGTCTTTGAGTAAGAGTCAGTGTTTGGATTGAGATGTACAAAGATGAGTCTTTTCTTGGCCACCCAAAGAATCATAAAGTATTTGAGTCAATTTACTATTACAATATGGGACATGTGCACTCTTATTAGCTAAAAAAAATATAACATCCCCAAGAGTAGAGAGATTTGTTTATGTGTGTTGCTTCTTTAAGTCTTTCCCCAGTGACCTCTAACTTTTCAATCCTCTCATTCCCTGCAAGATCAATCAAATGAAGACATCCTCTTACACTTTCTCCACAAGATAAATCCATCCCTTCTGGTGGAACTCAATATTTTGCAAATATTTCTTCACCTTTTACCTACTTTCATTTCTTACCTTTGTATGTCCTAGATAGATTTTGTGATCAAAATAAGGAATCATTTATTGCATATCTTTATGTTTTGACAAAAAAATAGTTGTTTATTGTATGCATGAAAATGTGGCCTCTGTTAACACACACACTTCAACACGGTCATTGTATGCGGATTCATCCTGGAATGAACATGAGATTGTTCACCCAAGAATAGTCCAGCAAGGTGACCTGTTGCCTTCTATCTAAAGGAATTTTTCCTATTAATATCCTTAGAATCAAGGTGCAAGCAACCAGACCCTCTAAGAATGAAGGATTTGATATGCAACTAGTCTATGTGAGAATGCAAAGTAATCTATGATGAGATATGCATTTAATCTAAGAACAAGTAAAAGAAACTAGATTAATCATATGCATATTATACTAAATGAAATTAAACTAAGGATGAAAATGTATGCAAAATATGAGAAAATGTGAGAAAATGTGAGTATGAATTTCAATAGCACTTGGATAGCAATTCAATTCATCCTCCCAAAATGAAGAAATGAGGGTCTCTTAAATAGATTTTCCTGGAATTCATCAACGATTGAGATCGATTTCAATCAATGGTCAGGATTGAAGATGAGGTTCAGTTAAGGTGGAAGATTCCAAAATTAAAGGGAGTTAACTAACTCAGATCTGAGTGTAAGAGTCAGTCAGCTCAGATAGACTTTAGTGTGAAAGCAAGTGATCTGGGTCACTTCTAATTTTATCAACAGTGAACTAGGAATTTCCATTTTTGAACTGAAGAGAAGAATTAGAAAGAATATTTAATTTAATAAAATGAGATATGCTCTCATAAATACCTTTTCTATTTTATTAAATAATTTTATTTAATTAATTAGAGACACTTTTCTTATTTAATTAAATAACTTCATTTAATTAATTAGGAATGGCTTCCTATTTAATTAAATAACTTTGCTTAAATAATTAGAAATAGCTTTTCTATTTAATTAAATAATTAGAAATAGCTTTTCTATTTAATTAAATAATTTCGTTTAATTAATTAAAATAGGCATATTTATTAAATTAAATAAATTTAATTCCATAGTACATTAGCCTTAGGAGATAATTTAATTTAATAAAATATGAATACTTTAGATAAAATTAAATTGAAATCAAATAGGTTTAATGTGGCTACTATATGTGCGTACTATAGGGATTAAGTAATGAGTATGATGAATGCAGATTAAGATTTTCTATATTTGACAATTAAGTCAAGTAGCGAGTAATAGAACGAGAATTTGCCTAGTGAAATAGGACTTTAGAATTGATCCAAATAAACCAGAATTAGTATCATGGCAATGAGCCAATTTTGGGGTATTACATTTTTCCCCTCTTTGAATGAACGTACAAGCAACATGTTCAATTCAAAGAAAATCAGAAAGCATGATGCGAGGATCAAGAAATGAGATTGGTTCCAAAATTGATGATACGAAGACCAATTGATAAGCTTTTAAGGACTATCTCTAGAACAGAGCTTAATCCCAAGGAATCCAAGTAGAATACCTAGATACCTAAAATTGATAAGCATTTAAAAGGTTTCTTCAGAATGAAGTTTGACCTTTAATGATCTAGATAGAACACCTA
Source organism: Cupressus sempervirens (assembly GCA_028749045.1). Taxonomy (NCBI): domain Eukaryota; kingdom Viridiplantae; phylum Streptophyta; class Pinopsida; order Cupressales; family Cupressaceae; genus Cupressus; species Cupressus sempervirens. Next base: position 140,726,589 of record CM053791.1, on the reverse strand, counting down.
GATACCCGAGATTGAAAGCATTTAAAAGATTATCTATAGAACGAAGCTTAACGTTTAAGGATCCAGATAGAACACCTAGATACCTAAGATTGAAAGCATTTAAAAGATTATCTCCAGAATGAAGCTTAACCTTTAAGGATCTAGATAGAAAACCTAGATACCTGAGATTGAAAGCATTTAAAAGATCATCTCTAGAATGGAGCTTAACCTTTAAGGATCCAGATAAAACACCTAGATACATGAGATTGAAAGCATTTAAAAGATTATTTCCAGAATGAAGCTTAATCTTTAAGGATCCAGATAGAACACCTAGATACCTCAGATTGAAATCATTTAAAAGATTATTTCCAGAATGGAGCTTAATCTTTAAGGATCCAGATAGAACACCTAGATACCCGAGATTGAAAGCATTTAAAAGATTGTCTCCAGAATAGAGCTTAACCTTTAAGGATCCAGATAAACACCTAGATACCTGAGATCAATAGCATTTAAAATTTTTTCTCTAGAACAGAGCTTAATCTTTAAGGATCCAGATAGAACACCTAGATACTTGAGATTGATAAAAGATAACAAGATCTAATCATGAGTTATAGAATCATCCCCAGAACAAGGTTTGATCCTCAAGAGTTGGGGTTTAGACTGTCCCAATACCTATCCATCAAACTCTAAGATGAGTTGTTATAAGATTGATCAGTTGATGAAAAGATAAGATAGATAGCAAAGATGCCAGATAGGAGGGAGCAAGATGCCCCGAGTGATGAGATGCCCCAAGTGACGAGGACATAAGATAGGAACAAGATGTCCCAAGTGATGAAGATTCATATCCATTTGAAATGTAAGTTCAATGATGTAATCATCCTGCTCCCTCGGGAGCAAAATTGAAAGATGATGCACCAGAAGTATGATGTAAGGAGAATGGTGAAAGATACAAAAGAAATCCAAGGTTTAGCAGAATATAGAAGAGATCAAAACGATCAAGAGAAAATATGAAGAGATCATAACGATCTTAAGAAAATTGGAAGTCAATCCAAAGTGATTTCAAGGTCCAAAAGACCAAGTTTGACCAAGGAGTTGACCAAAATTGAGCATACTTGACTATTTCCAAAATGAGTTTTGAAAACATGAAGAATGTAGAGTTGAAAGAATTCCAAGAATTGCAAAGTATCAAAAAGATTTGAGCTGCACAAGCATTCGATCACGTTAGTCCCCAAAATTTTAAAACACATTTTTAAGGCACTTAGGTGTGTCAAATTTTTAATTTTATCCTGAAAATGGATTCAAAATGATCAAATTAGCCAGGGGGTGATTAATCAATCATTTGTGTAGTCGTGAAGAACATGATATGTTTGAAGATGCCCCCAATCTTTCCTCACACAGGGGAGAAATAGAATCACAACTGAATTGCGTGCTTATGCATGTGGATTATGTAATCCAAGACTATATTAAATGCAACCCTAGGTTTGGTTACCAAGCCTCAAAAATTTATCATCACTAGATATAGAACAAAGCTTGTATGTTATACAATTCCCACTGACATTGCAATCATGCAAATATGAATAGAACATATGTTATAGGTTTGTCGGGATTAAATGTAAGCATTTGAGGCACAAGAAGCCAAAATGACCAAAACATTTGTCCCTTTTAATATAGCAAGTTAACATAAGCATCAAAGCATAAATGCTAGGATGACCATAATGTTGCTTGCATGAAAGGCACACCAAACACACAAGAGATCCATCTTATGCTAAGTATTTAGTAAGTATTCTGTCTGCAATGACCCTTGCATTCATAACCTGAGACAAAAATGTGCTAGGTATACTCGCAGTGACCCTTACATTCACTTAAGAGGACGAGTATCAATATATATACTGTAGCATGAAGAGTTCACTCCAACAGACAAGGAGAAGTACCAATGTTATTGATTTATTTCTATAAAAGGAGTCGAGGTACACCCAACCATCCAATGCGAGATGGAGGCTCTTATAGTGGACACCCCTCTCATAGGAATATGTCAACTAATTGGAACTAAACCGCAAATAGAAAGAAAAGAAAAGATCATGCCCCCAGTCATTACTTCTCTAATTAGAAATGACAACATTGAGTTGCTCGAAGGGACATGATAAAGCAAAAACAAAGAAAACAAAGAAAAAGTTTAGCATATCCAAACAAGTATGTCATTTTTGAATTCAATGTTTTTGGGATTGATGTCAGGTGTCAGTGTCCATAACATGTTTGAAAGAAATCTCTTTAGTAGGGTGACAATAGTTGGAAGATGTAGTCAGAATGATAAGTGACTGAGGTCAAAGAGGAAACTTCAAGATGAAGAACCTAAAGTGGACTGAGCAATAGTAGACAGACATAGCCAGGAGGACTGGTGACTGACACAAGAGAGATCTTCCATAAAGGAATATGTAGAAGTAATAGTAGGCAGACACAGTTGAAACAATTGGTGACTGTTGTGAAAGAGATTCTATGAGGAGAATCTTTAAAAATGAGGGACACTGGCGACAGTAGGCAGACGCAGTGAGGATCATTGGTGATTGTCGTGAGGGAGATTCTATGAGGAGAATCTCAAAAATAGTGACACTAGCAATAGTAGACAGACACAGTGAGGACCACTAGTGACTATAGCGAAGGAGATTCTATGAGGGGAATCTCAAAAAGAGTGACATTGAAGGGGAGTGCCCTCGAGCTATAACAAGACTCAATCCATGGATACATGAGTGAAAAGTAGGAAAAGTAGGAAAGTTAAAACATGAAAGTGACTATACAGAATAGCCAAAAGATGCATTGCAAGATGGAGCATTGGGAACAAGAGGTCACCTTCTTGGTAGGATTTTCCTTTTTTTTGCTACCATGATACCTGTTTCCAGATTTTCATCAATGGCACTTTTTTTTTGTTTTTCAATTTTTTTGTATTTTTCTCTTTTTGAATTTTTTTGTATTTTTCTCTTTTTGATTTTTTTTGTATTTTTCTCTTTTTGAATTTTTTTGGTGTTACCAAGGTGCCTATTGCTAGGTTTTCACCAGGGTAACAATTTTTTTCAGGACTTTTTCTGATTTTTAAGATTTTTTTCATGACATATAGATATGTACAAAGAGCTTACTTGATATTAGATCAATTGTAGAACTGCTTTAGGTGGAGAGTGTTGATAGGTTCTTTTAGCACTTCTCCCTCGATTGTGGAAAGCTGATAAGTGATGGACCCATATACTGTAGTAAAAATGTATGGATTGAGCCAGTCTGGTTCAAACTTTCCTTTTTGTACTCACTGTTGTTGATTCATAGGGTTCTCTCTCAGGATGAGATCACCTAGCTAGAAGTCACATGGCTTGACCCTTCGATTGTAGCTTCTTGCCATTCACTGTTGATATGCTCATAGATGATTAGATGCCACTTGTCATCGTTCATCCAATAACACAAGCTCTCGAAGCTGAGCTATCATGTAGTCATCATCAGTGATAAGGCCCTTCATAGAGATTCTCAAGGTAGGAATCTTGACCTCTATTGGAAGCACAACATCTGCACCATACACCAATGCAAAGGGAGTCATGCCCGTTGGAAATTTGATGCTTGTCCTATACACCCATAGGGCTGGATTGATTTGGAGATGCTAGTCTCTCCCTGATTTGCTAACTGTGCGATGAAGAATTTTGAGGATCACCTTATTGGATGCTTCAGCCTAGCCATTACCTTGGGGGTAATAAATGGAAGACCAATGTTGTGTGATTTTGAATTTCTTGCACAGTTCCTTGAGGTCTTTATTCTTGAATTTTCCTCTATTGTCAGTGATGATTGAGGATGGCACACCATATCTATAGATGATGTAGTTTGTGATGAAAAGTGCTATAGTTTTTCCATCAGCAACTGTGAGAGGTACTGCCTCTACCCAATTTGTGAAATAATCTATAGCCATGATAATGAGCTTATGTCTATTAGAGGAGGTTGGGTGGATCTGTCCCACCAAGTCAAAGGCCCATTGTTGGAATGGCCATGTTGTAGTAGAGGGAATCAACTCTCTGGATGGAGCATGGATGAGATTTCCATCTAGCTGACACTACTTGTAGGACCTAGCATACTTGATAGCTTCTTGCTCCATTTTGGGCCAGTAGTAATCAGCTCTAAGGAGTTTGCAAGCTAGTGTCAGGCCATTGGAATGAGCTCCGCAAATGCCCTTATGAATGTCAATTAGTGCGTGTTTGGACTCTTTAGGTTCTAAACACCTAAGGAGTGTTTCGTCAAGACCTCACCTATATAGATCATCAGCAATAATGACATAATGTGAAGCATTACAGATTAGGTAACATTTCTCATTCTGGGTCAGACCTTCTAGAATGGTTTGATTACGAAGGTAGGAATAAATGTGATGGTAGCAAGATGATTCTTGTCCTATAACAGAACATATCATCTTAGAATCAGGGGTGTCATAGGCTGGGTAGTGTAACGCTTCCACCAAGAACTCATGTCAAAGATCATTTTCAAGCATTTGTAGCAAGGAGGCTAGAGTAGCCATGGCATTAGCCACTTTATTATCTGCCAGTGGAACTTGCTAGAAGGTGATGTGTGCAAAATACTTCTTTAAGCCATCAACCATGTGCTTGTAAGGAATTAGTTTGTCATCCTTTTTTTGGTACACATCATTAACTTGGTTGATGACAAGCTAAGAGTCACCAAGGATATCTAATTGATCCACTCTCCATTTAGTTGCAATTTTCAGTCCATTGATCAAAGCCTCGTATTCAACAATGTTGTTTGTACAAGGAAACAAAATCTTGTACACTTTGGGCAATGAGTATCTTTGTGGTGTAATAAAGAGTAATCCAGCACCTAATCCTTGTTGTGTGAAGGACCCATCAAAGAACATAACCTGTGTGTGGTGTGTGAGTGTCAAAATTGACTCATCTGGAAAATCAATGTTCATTGGTAGAAGACTTTGTATGGGTGCATCAACCAATTGATCTGTAATTGCCTGTCCCTTGGTAGCCTTGCGTTCAACATATTGAATGTCAAACTCATTGAGTATCATAACCCATTTAGCCAATCTTCCTGTGAGAGCTGCCTTACTGAGCAAGTACTTTAGTGGGTCTATTTTAGCCACAAGCCTCATAGTGTGGACAAGCATGTGGTGTCTCAACTTCTGGGAAGCAAAGACAACTACCAAGCAAGCTTTCTCAATAATGCTATAGTTTTTCTCATAAGAGACTAGTATTTGGCTCAAGTAGTAAATATCCCTTTCTTTGTTGTCATTGTCTTCCTGATCCAGAAGGATTCCCAGAGACGTTTTAGTTTTTGAGATGTATAAAAGAAAAGGCTTCCCATGAATGGGAGGCATCAAGATTGGTGGATTGACAAGATATTGCTTGATCTGTGTTAAGCTTTTCTCACAATCCTGGCTCCAATTAAATTTTACACCCTTATGTAAGGTCTTTGTGAAGGGTTGTGATCTATCTGCTAATTGTGAAATAAACCTACAAATAGATTGGAGCCTTACTTGTAGTCCTCTCATCTGACTGATGTTTCGAGGTGGTGGCATGTCCATGATTGCTTGTACTTTCTTTGGATCTACCTCAATTCCTTTTGCAAAAACAATGTATCCCAACAACTTCCCTGATGTGAGACCAAATGCGCATTTCTTAGGATTGAGTCAAAGACTAAATTTTTCCATACAATCTAGGATGGGACCCAAATCTTGTAGATGAGTATTGTGTTTAGCACTTTTGACCAAGGTATCATCAACGTAGTCCTCCATGGTTCTATGCATCATGTCATGGAAAATTGTAGTAACAACCTGCTGATACGTAGCACTAGTGTTCTTCAAACCAAATGGCATCACATTCCAACAAAATGTTCCCCATGCACATGTGAAAGCCATTTTCTCCTGGTCTTCTGGCACAATTTTAATTTGATTGTATCTAGAAAAACCATCCATAAGTGTGTACATCTCATAGCTAGCTGTCATGTCTATGATCATATCAATATTAAGGAGCAGAAAGTCGTCTTTAGGACATGCCAAGTTAAGATCATGAAAGTCGGTACAAACCCTGATAGATTTATCATGCTTGGAAACTGGAACAATATTGGATATCCATTCAACATAATCAATTGCATGGATGAAACTAGCTTTTAGGAGTTTCTTCAATTCTGCTTTGACGAGCAATGCAATGTGAGGATGCATTTTTTGAAGCTTCTGTTTAACAAGTTTGATGCCTGGCACTATGGACAAGTGATGCATGATAAGATCAGGATCCAGTAATGGCATGTCAGAGTATGTCCAAGTGAAAATTATTTTCTTTTCTTTGAAAAAGGCAATTAATTCTTCCTTCTCTTCAAGTGACAGTGACTGTGCTAGATGTATCATATGAGGATGTTCTTCTGTGCCCAAGTTAATTGGCTACGTCAGCTCTATCAACATTGATGATCTCTCCTGAAAGTGACTGGGAAGTACATCAAATATCTCATGCACAGGTGCCTTAGAGAGGTTTTCACCCTTGGATACGTCTTTTTTTAAAACTTTTTTCGGTCCCGATACTGCCACAATGTGGTTTTCACCATCGAACCTTTTGTATTTTTTCTTTTTAATTGTATGACTAAGATATTTGATGTTAGCTTTAGTCATGTTGACACTCTTCTCATTGGTGGAAGATGTTACAGGTTCGACAAAATTTAGGTAATAGGTGAGAGCATAGTCATTTTGGAATGTGGGGACTTCGCTAGATGCATTGGGGTTCTAGTCTATAAGCTCGAGATGTGTGAGTGAGAGAGTAGTGGCTGGTTCAATTGCATTCATAGTATAGTCATTAAGTTCTTGGACCAGCAATTCAAGACCTACAACAACCTCATCCATAGGTGTCTTCAAATGCCTTGGAGTATAAATGTCAGTAATTGATGACTCTAGGACACTAGTTGAGTCCGGCCCAAGTGACCTAACCCTAGATGTTTCACCCACTTTGATTTGGTTTTCATAGACATGCACTTAGTCAATGTCTTTATCAGTAGTCGCTTCTGAAAGAGAGTCAAACTCATATTCCTTAGAATCAGTGCTACATGGCGAGAGATTATAGAACTCCCCAATAGTGATAGGGACATAGTCACCTTCATCCTCTGGGTTCTTACACAAATACTCAACATGGCATGACTGAATAGATTCTCCCTTTTCTAAATGATATTTGAGTTACTCAGTATTGTCCTCAGAAGAGTCACTAGTAATATCATGAGAAGATTTTCTGGAGCTTGATTGTGTCACAATTTTTTAAGCATCAATGTTTCAGATCATACATAGTGATCCATCATCAAGATGAGGAATGCAAGAGAATAGTGATCACTTTATATTTTTTCTCTATTCTCTTGCACTCCTCATCCTGATGATGGATCACTGTGTGTGATCCGAAACATTGATGCTTAAAAAATTGTGACACAATCAAGCTCCAAAAAATCTTCTCATGATATTACTAATGGATTGTGGAAATCAAATGACATTAAGAGTCACTAGTACCATCCACAGTGCTAACATGTGGCACAAAGTCATCTGGCTCAGCAAAGATTTTAGTGAGATCATAAGGGATATGATGAGGATAGGAATCCTCATCATCAGATTCTTCCTCTTGAGTATCTGACTTAGCTTGTGACTCATTTTGAGATGAACTCTCAGGTGTTGGTATGAATTTATTTGGTCCCAAATGAAAATGAACCTTTTTAAATCCTAGGCCAGTTGTATCACAGTTTCTTCGAGCTCTTGCTTTGATAGAATCAATTAGGCCATTGTTATTGCACCCAATAGGGCTAGTTCCCTTGTAACCAAAATGCTTCATAAGCCTAAGACCAAGCCCATATTTCTTAGGACTAATTTCTTGAGCTTTCTCTGTTAGGTCCACTGGAGCCTTTTCTTTGTAAATCCATGCATCAATGGCTCTATTTTCACTTTCATCTTCTAAGGGAACTGTAGCCTTGACAAAAGTGCCATTATACTTGGTCTAAGGTGTTAGCATGAACGACTTCCTTGCCTTTGAGGGAGGGTCTCCCATAATGTCGAGGAGACTCTAGGAGAGATGTTAATGATAGCACTGGTTCAATGTGATAATCTCCCATGCCAGTTTCTTTCAATTTTAATGACTACTCAATTTGTTTCAGCTTATTGTCGTGATAATTAGTGGACTCCTGGTTAGCAGGGATGAAAGTTTCAATAGCCTTGAGCATATTGTAGGTATAGCTAGTAGTGGCAAGAATAATAACTTTGGAGCCATGAAATGGGAACTTATGCATTGGTGGTATGTGGATGGTACAACATGCATCTCATGTATCCATTGCCATCCTAACAGAATGTTGTAAGCCAAGGGAATGTCAAGCACTTGACAGGTGATATCCCTTTCTACAGGACTGACGTGAATGGGTAAAACCACAAGACCTAGAGACTTTTCTTCCACTTCATCATACGCTTTGATAGTGATCTTACATCAAGGATAAATAGAGTCCTTAGAATAATTCAATTGTCTAAGAAGAGTGGTAGAGACAATATTTAGATCAACACCATTATCAATGAGGACCTGACGAACACGTGTCTAATGGATCATAACCTCGATGTGCAGAGGTTGATTGTGTGGGCAACTTAGTGAGTTATCATCCTCCTTGGAGAAGGTCATAAGATAAGGTAAGGTTAGGTGACCTACCATGGATTGGAATCACTCAAGATCAAGATCTTGAGGAACATTTGCCTTAGTGAGGGCTTTGTCTAGAATTTTCCTGTGAGCAGGTGAGATTTTAAGCAACTCAAAGATGGAAATCTGAGCATTAGTTTGTTTCAATTGATCGAGAACACTATAACTAGTTGTTGTCAAGTTTTTTGTGGGTTTTTCACATTTGCCAGATGGTCCAGCAAGGGCTTTGTCTTTGTGTTGTTCAAGATCTAAAGTAGGAGGCGCAGGGCCTTTGAGCACCAACTTGGCACAAGATGGAGTGACATCATTAGCATAGTGTTGCAGGGGTGTATTATCCATTACTTTGAGAGTAGGGCCCCTCAACACAAAAAGGTTTCTTGGATTTGTCGTTATCTTGTTTTCCCTTAATAGTAATAACGTTGCAGTATTCAGAATCTACAGGTTCAACCATGTGAATGACATTGTCATCATTGGAATATGTATAGTTGACCTTGTTGTAGGGTTGTGGATTCGAAGTTTCTCCTTTTTCATAAGCTAGGAAAGGTTCTTTGAATGCCTTGTGATCCAAGTTTTTGTGATGTCCATCTACCACAAGATCACTAGCAACAATCATGTCTTGGATTTTATGGTGCAAGTTTATACAATTGCTAGTTTTGTGTCCCTTGTTTTGGTGATACTCATAGAACGAGGTCTCATTCCACCATGGTGGACATGGTTGTGGATCATAGGGATGAGGGTTATCCATTGGTGAAATAAGCTTATGTTGTAGCAATGTTTTGTAAACCACATCCAAAGGTTCTCCCAAGGGTGTATACTCTCGCTTGGGGCATGTGGTCCATGAGTTTCTTGGTTTGTTCCTAGATGTTTTGTTGTTATGGGGAGGTTTCTCAGTATTTTTGGTCGCTTTGAGGCCGTCTGTGAGATTAAATGCCGCTTTAGCAGGTTTGGGTGTGACATTGTCAACGATTCCATCATGTACAATTTCTCGATTCTTGTTGACATGTTTGGTTTTGTCCCTGTTGGAAGTGGAACCTTGTTTTATGTCCCTCTAAAGAGTGAGTTCACCTTTCTTGACCATAAATTCCTTGATGTGGATAGCCTATGTGATCATGTCTTCAAAGGTACGTGGACCTTGAAGTTGGACTCTATATCCCAAATTAGGTAGGAGGTTATCAATGAAAATGTCAAGCTTCTTCATTTCTGGAATTTTATGGGAATCCTTATTGTCTCCATCGTTGGAGGAATGTGAGAAAAAGTTCTCCAGCTTTCTGTTTAAGGTTGCATAGATCTCAAATATTGACAGGGTGTTGTATGTTATGAGAATATTGCTGAACAAATAGATTGGCAATTTTGTCAAACGTCTTGATACCAGGAGGTAAATGTGAGAACCACTCCAAAGCTTGACACCTAGGCTTCTAGGGAATAAATGAATGAGGTATGTTTGATTGTGTATAAACTCCATGGACAAAGCACCAAATTCTTGCAAGTGATATTGGGGATCAATAGTACTAAAGTACTTGTCATATTTGGGTAGCTCTATGCCTCATGGGAAAGGCAGCATGTTTATGCTTTTGTCAAATGGAATGGACAAAGAGCATCCAATGTGTATGTCTTTTTGGGTTTCTCATTCTCATGCATCATCTGAGCCAATTGCTCTTGCATAATTTTCAATTGTTTTTGGAGTTTAGAAGTCTCAGTTTCTTCTTCAGGCATGATAATGGTTTCCACATTAAAATGAGAGGGTAACTTTGCTCCCTCTTGGACAAGTTTGAGAAAGTACTTTTCTTTCTCTTCGTTGAGTAAGATTCCCATGACCTTTTGAAAGTTTTTGTCTCTTTGACATTTTTCTATGTGTTCAAGGAGTATTTCTACTTCTTTCTGTTCCTCATCAGTTTCATGGTCTTTCTCTTTCTCTTTGTCATTCCTTGGTGGTTCTTGATGTCTACTATGACTACCATGTTCAGGTTCATGATTAGTCATTGTAGGAACGTGTTCAATTTCAGTGTGTTACATTTCAAAAGGTCCTTTGAAAAAGGAGTTAGACATCGTGTTTGGTAATATAGGACCCCTACTTGTCTCAGTATCCTCTTGGTACAAAGGATTCGTAAGTTGTTGCAAGTTTATGGAAAATGTTCACTGAATTCAAGGTGACTTGGCAGGTGAGGGAGATCGTGAAGATGCCTCATTAGCTAAACTAGATATAGATTACGTAATGAAAGGTAAGCAACCTCTACCATGATTATGACCCCTAGAACAACCTCGCTTGAGTCTAAGAGGATAAAACACGTTGCCGCTTTTGGTTGCGACAGTCATAGACAAGGACAAGAAGCAAGAACCCAGATAAGGACTGCACTAAGATTGAGTCTCAATAGGGTAAGACAAGAATGCTATATACTAAGGCACAAGTAGTCTGACTTGAAGGCTAGAATAGCCAAAGGTTATGACTATTGCAACATGGAGTATGACAAGCATTAAGGAACAAGAATCCAAAGAAGTAAAAGATAAGACTAGTCAAAATGCAGATCACAAATCTTTGGTTCAGCTAAATGTCACTATTCAAGACTGTGCATAGACATAAAAGGACAACTTAGTACAGGAAGCTGACTGGACGGAGGACGTAGATTGGTCAAACAAACTAATTTGACAATTTTAGAGTAGGATCTTTCGTGAATATTCTCTGTGAGCTGCACAAAGAATTTCAACTGGCCGTGTGAAGATTCATGATAGTGGTTTAATTTTATGCGAGGACTTTTCTGTCTCGCGCAAAGAAATGATAGGGAAACTCAAGATAGAGGCAAGATCTCACACAAGTATATGCAAGATCTCATGTGAAGATCTAAACTGGCTCGCGTGAAAAAAAATATTCTCACGCGAGAAAGTACAAGTTTGTGCTAAAAAATTAGGACCAGATTAACAATAGCGTTGGATTTCGAAGAGATTTTGACAATTTCAGACTATTCTAGATAGATTGTTGGTAAGTTTTGACAGATAACAGGTAGATTGCAAGGTTGATTTTCAAGTTTATAAAATAACATTGGGATTCAAGTAAGACAAAGTGTTTTTCACAAGACACGGGAAGCAAGCAGTAGTCAAAAATAGTCCTGCCGAGGGCAAAGCAACTTGACAGGATAGGGGAGTCTTGACCTTAGTTTGTTGTAGACAGTTTTGGACCTGTTTATGAGTTGAGAACAAACATGCTTTTATCCCTAAAAATAAAAATTAGTAGAGAAGGAAAAACCTTTGTCCCACAACTTATGCGCATGCATGTACCTCACACAGCCGTGTCACCCCCTAGAGGGTGCCTGTGTTTTTGGTATATTCAAAGGACTCAATAGTATACACTGAACGATCACCCTAATGGTAGGGGATGAGCATGTATACCACCTTCAAAAGTCTAGTAGCATGCCTATGGTGAGTTCTACAAGAGAGATTCTCCCCCCTCCTTGCACAAAGATTATGCCTCCTTTCGGAGGTGAACTGGGTGACTTCTAACTACAAGGCTTTTACTTGGCTTTCGTTCATATTAATTCCCAATGGCTCTACAAGAAGAGTTGAGACCAATAGCCCACACCAGCATCTGAAAGTGCACACTACTTGCTTAGCAAGCTAGGGGCCAGTGCCGACCAATGCACGTACCACAAACAGAGCTTCCCCTTGATATGCAATATCAAGAATCAAGGGGAAGAAATTAATTCGACTTTGGAGTCTTTTGCTTTACAAAGCATCTTGATTATAGTGAGTTGGAATATCCAGCAAAAGGAGTGTGCTCACTTGGGTCATTCCCAGAGCTTGGATCACTCTAGCAGGCTCTCTAAAGGATTGACTCGGACTGGTCAAAGTTTCTGATTTCCCCCAAGGGGAAAGAGCATATTCCTGTACCTTACTTTCTTTCTCAAACATGTAAAACAAGTTAATTTACTGACTTAGCTTAATCAATCGAAACTTGCCCTTTCTCAAGATTCTGATTCCCTAAAAGGAAATCATCATCTCTTCATAGAAAAGGACCCATACTAGAGAACCACTAAGCTACTTGCCTTCTTCAGAATGCTGTCTTTCAGAAGCATCTAGGTTTTTGATTCACCCTTGGTCATGAACTCCAAGTGGTGAAGAGCATAATCTCCTATTCTTCCATTTTGCACCCTAGGAAGTTCACAAGCCCCTAATTAATCTAGTTTGGAAAGCAAGAAAAGAAGACATATTGTTTTGTGGGTTTTAAGTATAGTCTTCAACAAACATGTCTTCGGCAATCATTCTGCAAGCAAATAGTTAGTCCATATTTGAGAGTTTGTATAAAGGAGTCTTCGACAAATCATCCTGCAGACAACAGTTAAGCTACAAAAGATCAAAAATATAGATTCCAAAAAGAGTACATTAAAGAAATTGCAAAGTGAAAATGCTTAAAAAAGAGGCTGTTGTTACAAGATCTTGTGCAAAATCTCTAGCAGAGCTGTGCAACATCTTTTTATGGCCCGTGCAAAGAAACAAGGTGCCACACAAAGATTCACATGCTCGGGCACTTTCTCCCATGAACCAAAAACAAACTTCGCACGAAGATTCAGAATCCTCACGTGAAAATGAGTTATCTTGTGTGAAGATTCTAGAATTTGTACGGACTGTATGGATAGAGAGCTTAAATTTAATATAAAAAATGTAGAAGAGGCCTAAGAAATTAATTTTCTTGGTCCCATGGTGGGCGCCAACAATGTATGCGTGAATATGTGGCCTCTGTTAATACACACACTTCAACAGGGTCATTGTATGTGGATTCATCCTGGAATGAACACGAGATTGTTCACCCAAGAATAGTCTGGCAACCTGTTGCCTTCTATCTAAAGAGATTTTTCCTGTTAATATCCTCAAAATCAAGGTGCAAGCAACCAAACCCTCTAAGAATGAAGGATTTGATATGCAACTAATCTATGTGAGAATGCAAAGTAATTTATGATGAGATATGCATTTAATCTAAGAACAAGTAAAGGAAACTAGATTAATCATATGCATATTATACTAAATGAAATTAAACTAAGGATGCAAATGTATGAAAAATATGAGCAAATGTGTGTATGAATTTCAACAACACTTTGATAGCAATTCAATTCATCCTCCCAAAATGAAGAAATGAGGGTCTCTTAAATAGATTTTCTTGGAATCCATCAACGGTTGAGATTGATTTCAATCAACGATCAAGATTGAAGATGAGGTTCAGTTAAGGTGGAAGATTCCCAAATTAAAGGGAGTTAACTAACTTAGATCTGAGTGTAAGAGTCAGTCAGATCAGATAGACTTTAGTGTGAAAGCAAGTGAATTGGGCCAGTTCTAATTTGATCAACAGTGAACTGGGAATTTCCATTTTTGAACTGAAGAGAAGAATTAAAAAGAATATTTAATTTAATAAAATGAGATATGCTCTCATAAATACCTTTTCTATTTTATCAAATAATTTTATTTAATTAATTAGAGACACTTTTCTTATTTAATGAAATAACTTCATTTAATTAATTAGGAATGGCTTCCTATTTAATTAAATAACTTTGCTTAATTAATTAGAAATAGCTTTTCTATTTAATTAAATAATTTCATTTAATTAATTAAAATAGGCATATTTATTAAATTAAATAAATTTAATTCCATAGTACATTAGCCTTAGGAGATAATTTAATTTAATAAAGTATGAATACTTTAGATTAAATTAAATTGAAATCAAATAGGTTTAACGTGGCTACTATGAGTGCGTACTATAGGGATTAAATAATGAGTATGATGAATGCAGATTAAGATTTTTTGTATCTAACAATTAAGTCAAGTAGCGAGTAGCAGAATGAGAATTTACCTAGTGAAATAGGACTTTAGAATTGATCCAAATAGACCAGAATTGGTATCATGGCAATGAGCCAATTTTGGGGTATTACATTTATCACTCAAGTCAAAGAATCCTATTGTAGAATTGGACTCCTAGGGCTTACACATCACATGGAAATATCCATTGATTGATCTAGGCCTTGGTCTTTCTTGAATTCATGAAGATATTCTCATTTTTGAGATTACCTCTATAGCTATAGCAATGAGGCATTAGATATCGACGTATCTTTTAGTGATTGCAGTTTGGGCAGTTTGAAGTAGGGTATGATATCAGTATAGCATATAGTGATAGGATTCATCATTGCACGAAGAAGACTCATTATTGATATGACAATGAGAGATGGAATTGAATTATCAATATAACTTATAGTGGTATATCTCATCAATGAGTGAAGGTTATGGAATTTTAGTATAGTGATGAGTGAGAAGACTTCATCTATCATTGTATGTTATAGTGATCATGATCTATCACTAAGCCATGAGGGCACAAAAAGAATATAGTGATTAGTAATGAAACTTGGTGATCACTATGACTTATAGTGATGGATGGTTGTATTATTAAAAGGGCATTGTTGTGAGTTGTAGTGATAAGTTGAAAAATAGAGATATAGTGATCATCGATGAGCTACGAGATATTGCTATATGTTATAGTGACATTTCAAGTACTAATATCAAAGGCTAAAGTTTTGATATCACCATACTTAGTAGCGAGAATGTGTATCAAAGATTGTAGATGAAGGGCTTCTAGTATAGCGATAAGCAATGTTGATATCACCATTGTTATAGTGATAGACATGAAGTTAAAAGCAATTAACTATTTGTGAGAATAGGTTATAGTGATCATAATTTCATATATTTATATTTCTGAAAGTTGTAGCAATCAAATGTTTGAATATGTTTCATCAATAATGGAAATAAGTGCACAAAATGACTTATGACAACTAGTTCATTTGCTACAATGATAAAAATGACTTTATGTTTCAATTCATGTGGAAAGTAAATACATGAATGTAGTCTATTTGGTAATAAAATACAATCATTACTAGTTTGAGCTCATGAATTCTTAAAGGAAAAATTGTGAGATTATTTTTTGTATTCAATTTTTATAGAGAGTTGTATTCAAAAAGTTTTAGAGGGTAATGTGGAGAGTTTTGGTTGTACACAGAAGAGGAAAGTCAAGCACGTAAAAAAGGTAAAGATGATAAGAAGCAGAAAGAAAATGATAAAGTTCCACCAAGGAAATTGAATGAAGACCTCATTGAACATATGGATTTTTTAGGTCCTAAGTCAAGAAGAAGCAAATTCGCATCCCCAAACAAAATTGAAGACAAGTATAGTGACATTGGAGATGTATGGATTAGGACTAGGGGTTCTATTGTCTTTTTATATCATTATGTGAGGAGAAATCACATGGCACCTATCTCTTATCCTTAGAGATGAACTTAGGAAAATTGATAGTGGGAAATGTGTTTGTGAATGTGGAGTTACTCAAGTTCGTTATAAAGAAATATAATGATGAACACAAATGCATATACGACAAGGATAGGGAAGAATTCATGGAGATATCTATTGAATCTCTAAATGAAGCTTTTAGACTCACTGACGATCTAACAAAATATCTATCATTCACTAAATTGAAAAATGAGTATGAGAGGTTAGATATTTCATATATGCAATGGAAATTGATATTGGAAAAAATAGAAAAAGGAGCCTCTAACTGCAGTAGATCGACCTCTATGTAACATCAAGTTGTTTAAGACATATTGAGACATGACACACCAATCATGTGGACAAGTAGGAGAGATGGAAGCACCTAATTTGATGGAAATTGGGCCCATGGTGTTAGCATCATACATTCAAATGTTGGATCCCAAACCCTATGATTACACAGAGTATGTTGTTGATAACATTCATACTTCTTTTGTTAATTTCAAAGATGTTGAGTAACCTACTTTTAAGCATTATTCCTTTCTTATGCATATGGTTTTATATTTTGGGCAAATGAGAGGATTGTGGGGTGAGGGTTTGGAATTGAATTTGAAGGAGTCTAATAGGGAAATGAAGCATGCTCAAATGCGGACACTAGTATGGGATTATAGTTTCAGTGCTTCTTGTTACCTTACATTTGAAAAATCATTCTGTTCAACCTTTTTACACTTTGTTTGGACACCAATATTTTCCCTTAATTAGGCCTGATATTAAGAGATCTTTAAGACCTAGGGACAATGGGTTGGGAGAGAAAATCAAACACAATAGGGGAGACTGGTATGCATATGATTACTTCACTTGTATCAGAGTATTTGGGTTTGAAGGAAGGCCATGCATATTACCAGCATCAGTGCTTGATAGAATTGGATAAGGCAAATGTTTGAATCTAGCAAAGAACATTTCAGAGGTAAACAAAGAAAGCAGACTTGAACCCTCTAGTAACTTTATCTTTTGGAGACTTTATTATTTGTGCAACTAAGTCATATGACAAGATTGGAGAGAAGTTTTATATTAAATATCACATGTCCACCATGGATTCTTGGAGTCAATTATGATCTAGAAGGTACATTAATGCCTATAAGAAATCACAAAAATTAGGTGATTATATTCACCAAGGCATTGAATATGAGGAAGGTTTCAAGAATTTGGAGTGGGAAGAAGTACTAGAAAAGATTCAGGAACAAAATAAGGAACTGGAAGACCAAAGGGAAAAATCCAAAGAACAATTTAAAGAAGACATTTAGAAGATTCTAGATTCCCCTATTCCAATTTCAAGAACTATAGACAAGTCATTACTTCAACCCATGGAGCATAATGTGCAGATCCTTGCCGGGGTAAAACCAAGAAGGATGAAAGACTTTTGGAGTCAAGAAAATTTGTAAATGATGATGCTTTTATCAAATCCAAGGAGTTATGGCTATTTTGTATAAACACAGAGGCAAATTATTGAGACATAATATCCAAATATCTCTCCTAAGAATGAACAAGAACTAATGACAAATTTGAAGGAAGATATCAAAAGGGAAGTTGCGAATATGACTCTAGCAAGACAAAGGTAATTGTTGAATGAAGTAGGGCTGATGGTTCTGGGTATGTGTAGGATCATGGTGTGCCAAAAAGTGGCGATGTGAAAAAAATAGAGTTTGCAAACATCTAAAAGCATTTCAAAATCTACTTTGACTTTTTTTCCACCCATCCTGATACCAAAGGTAAAAAGTTAGGACCAAGCCTTATTGGGTATCTGATTTCATATCGAATACTTGACACCTGTACTGTGATTTAAAAAAAAAACCTAAGCGCTATTTGTTTCACACTGCATTTTTTGGCTTAAGCTCTGGTATCTGATCAACGAATGGATACACGATATAGGTAAGTGGTTTTTTGTATTTTTTTTTAATGTTTTCAATGAGTTTTATTATAATTTTGGTAGTTTTAATTGAATTTGTTAAAAGTTAGGTTTATTTTAATAGAAATTGTTGAAATTTAGGCTGTTTTTAATAGAAATTGTGTTTTGCAAATTAATAGGTATGGTTGTGTTGGTCTCAAATTGGTTTTGACAATTGAGTGTCAACAAACTTAAAAAATTTCTAATTTGATGCTGAGTATAATATAGATGCTGAGCTACACTATGTGCGAGCTAGAAATTTAACAAGTGCCAAGTTATTCAAGTGCCAAGCAAGTTTCAAGTGTTGAGTGACAATTGATGCCGAGCTAGTATATGTGCTAAGAAAAGTATAGATGCCAAGCAAGACAAAATTCCTCTATGTGCCGAGCATCAACAATCAGTAAGTGCTGAGTAACACAGAATCAACATAAGTGTTTGTGCCCTCACAAACTCGTATGTAAACTATTTTTGAGCTAACACAAGATGAATCTTGAAGGATCTAAAAGATAAGATCAAATTTATTACATTCCCTATGCAATCAACATGCAACCAATTAGAAAAATGGAAAGAACATGCAACCAATCATAAAAGTAGAAAGAATTGAGCGGGAAAGATCGATGAATCTCAATCATAGACTCATACCTAACCCTAAGTCTTAAAAAATTTTTAAGGATGAAAAAACCCCATAATTTAGTGTCAGGTGAATTGTACTAAATGCATGAGAGAAAGATAGTGAAGTTTTGAAGGAAGTGAAAGGGGTGTAAAGACTTAGAAGAAGAACAACATTGCAAAATCAAGTTGATCAAAATAGAGCATCACCACTATGAACAGAGTTTTAATAGATCAAGAAGGATTAGATCAGATTGGATAGAACAAGGATCTAAAATCAGCAATTGAAGATTTTAAGTTATTAGGTCAACACATTCTACTATACTTTCTAGCCATTGTATTAGGAGAATGAAAATCCTACGAAGATAGGTTTGTTTAACAGCCACGTTGTAAATCCTTTAACAGGGTGACATTCCAAGTGAATGTTTGTAAATCCATTAGACAAATAACTTTTAATAGGGTGTAAAGCCTTTAACATAATAGACCTTTCATAGGGCAGACCATTGTTGATGGTCAAACTTTGTAACCTTAACTAGTTACATATTGCTACCATGATAAGTTGTGGGTGTCATCCCCACCCCAATTTTACCTTCTCATTTTGGAGGGTTTCTAGGTGATCAAATCTTGTGTTATCCATTTTCATGCATTTCTTTACCTTCATCTTAATTAGATGTGTTATATGCATGTGATTGATTTCAGTTAAAAAGTTTTAGAGGTTTAAAGTTTGGTACTTCTAATTCACCCCCAAGAAGTAAATCTTCCCACTTGTAAATTCCAACAATTGGTATTAGAGCCTAAGTTCTCACAAGGAGAAGACTTACAACTTGGAGAAAATATCTAGAAATGGAAGTCTACAAACTTGGGAAGATCATAGAAAACTAGGAGATTGAGATACATCTCATTCTACATTCTTTGTAAGAAGCTAGGAAAGAATTGAGGAAATCCCTAATGAGAAGAAGAGAGATTGCCGTAGGTGAGAATGATACACAATACAAGGAGATTGACACCTGAAAAGTGTTTGCAAATGGAGATTCCAAGGAGTTTGATTCAACAATAGTAGACCCGATGGAGAAGAATATAGCTTAAGAAGAAGAAATTAGAACTCTCAAGATTGAGCAAGAATCTCAATGCATAATGCTTTGTGAAGTGATTAAATAGAAGAAAAGAGCCATTGAAGATAAAGCTATGATAGAAGAAGACAAGAGAAACCTTACCAATAGATTAGAGGAAAATTTAATTAAGCTTGCAAGAATTTCCAACATGCAGCTAGACACCCTAAGCCAGATGATGAATGCCCATCATGAGCTGAATGTTAAGGACATTGAGATCACCACATTGAAGATGTAGAATGAACAATTAAAAAATGAGAAGAGAGAAGGAAATTGTAGAAAGATTCAACAAACCTAATGAAGCTATCAAGTATTTTGAATAGCTACTAAAATCACCAAGATCCAATAATGACACTTCAAGATTAGGATACACCAGCACTGAAAAAGGAGAGTCATCTAAGACTATAGAAGAAAGAAGTGACAAATGTAAGAATACTAAACCCACTTATCATTTTTGTGGTAAAAAGGGACATATCTCTAATGTGTGCAGGAGCAAAAATTCCAATAAGCATGACAAATCTAAGAATATGGGTCATTGTCACAAGTGCAATAAGTAAGGCCATCAAGCAGATGACTGCAGAACTACAACCATCAGAACACCAATATTTGAAGGTCACTGCTACAATTGCAAGAAGTATGGACATAGAGCTTTTGAGTGCAGATCAAAGCCTATGTGGACACCTATCCAACCAACAAGGTCAAATAATCATGGACGTAGTTACAACTGGGACTACAACACTAGTCATAGCTGGCACTATTGTCAAGAGTATGGACACATCCCTGAAAACTACATAAGAACACATTTTAGTGGAAGCTACAATAGATGGTTGAGCCAAACTACATGCTTTAGTTGTTTGAAGACTGGTCATATCAGCAAGAATTGCCCAACAAGGTCAAAGAAACCTAGCTCAAAGTTCAACAAAGGAAAAGAAAAAGTTGATGTTGAACAGATCAGAGGAGAAATGAATAAAACTTGGAAGAAGAAAGATGGAGGTAGCACATCCAATGGAGAGATCACTTCACCCAAAAGGTCAAGTGGTCACACTTCATCCAACCAAGCAAAAGAAGGTATGTGGAATTGATATACAAAGTTTTATCATACATTAGTTCCAAGATAAGTAAGTACTAAAAAGGATAGATCAACACGAATAAAGATGCAAAGTTAATATTTCAAGTTATCACAAGTGTTGTCGAGTAAGAAAAGTTGCCCTCAGGTGCCGAGTAATTGGAAATGAGTGGAAGCTAAGTAAAGAAAAATTGCTTAAGAAGCTAAGTGGATAGCTATAAATGCATTAAGAATTAAATGCTATGAAACTAGGTTATATGATTGCATTTTGAATCATTTTTCACCATCGTGAGCAAAGAGCAAAGATGAAAAGAGCTCAGAAGGATTTCAAAGCAAAGAATCAAGTATTTGAGCATATTTCAACATAGATTTAGCACAGTTTCTTTGAATTTAAGGTATTGCACTTGTGCTGAGCTACACAATTTCAAAATTTCTTCATGTTTAAACTCGAGTTTAAAGAAATGGCCTCTAGCTCTATAAAACCTCAGGATAAAGAGTCATTTGAAGTCTAATTAGTGAGTAATGAAGTCAAGCAACCTAATTTCAGACCTATCCCTAAAGTTGCCTACAAAAATGACCCTACCAGAGGCATATCTATAATTCCTCCTAAGGTTGTAATGGTTCAAGATGTTAGGAGATGCTATAACTGTAAAATAGGTGCTATTGGAGACATGGAAATCAGGGAGGTATATGACAAATTGTGCGAGAATGAAGTCTTGAAAGAAGAGTTCCAAATCATTAAAAAGAAAGGCTTAACCTGTGCCCTAGATTTCCCTACTATTTTAAAAATTGAATGGATTAGAATTATACTTAGTAGGATACATGATGGATGTTTGTGGTTGGAAGATGGACTGGTCAAAATCTCAAAAAGGATTATTCATAGGGTAACAGGGTATCCAACCCTAGAATGGCCTAAAACCCTAAGAAGTGACTCCAAAGAAGCTATTCAAAAGAATACTAGAGCTAAGTGGAACAAGAGAGCCATGACCATTGATACTATTAAGGATCCTCTTGTTGATTTTGCCATTAAAGTTATTTCCCAAAAGTTTTTACCAATCAAGCAGACTCAACAGTGTTCCCTATATTCTAGTAGACATTGGCTACAAACTTGTAAAAAAGGATCATACTTATGATCTAGATAAATTGCAACTACAATAGCTAATGGAGAACTTAGGAGCTATGAGAAGATCAAAGGGAGCTCAGTGTAAATTTGGAGCAATTTTGATATGTTTATTTTTCTATGTAGAAAATGAATTCCTCTCTTTTGGAAAAGTAAGCTGGAAGACAAATAGGTCTATAGTAGTCTAGGTAAATGAATACATAGAACAAATGGGAGCCAATTTTGAGACTATCATGACTAGTTATTTTGAAGATTTCAAGAAATCAATAAAATAGAGACTTAGGATTCCAGTCTCACTTGTGGAGCAACACATAAATGATATTTGTTTTCTTGTTGATATTGATTATACCTACATCCAAGCAGCCATACCAAGGGTAAGATGGCTTAGGCCACTTGGTTATGTGATAAATATTGATGAGACACCTATAGAAATAACAACACTACTTGTAGAAGAAGTAGATAAGAGTTCCCAACACTTTGACACATATGATGTAGTAAGATCCAAGGTGGATATGGAATTAAAAACTACCTCAACACTAAAGAAAAAGGATAAATTAGTGAAGAAGCTTAAGGCTAAATTTGGTGAAGGGGATGCAGAGGAGGAAGAAGATGATGAAGAGGCAGATGATGATGAGGAGAAATAGAGCCAGAAGCCACTACCACTAACCCAAGGCATGGGTGAATATGTTGAAGAACAAGAAGGTGCCGAGGAAAAAAAGGAAGCACCTAAGGCAAAGCCTAAGAAGAAGAAAGCATAGAAATAGCCTGCTACTCAACATAAAGGCAAGATAAAAACTAAACCTAGCCCAACAAAACCCACCACAAGGGTAGATACAAGGGTTACAAACAAGGTGGAAAAGGAACAAGAAAAGAAGAAAGCCATAGAGTAGGAAGGAACAATAGAGAAGAAATAGAGGAGAAAATATGTGGCACCTCCTGAGTCAGATGAGGAGAGGACAGAGTTTGATGACAATGGACAATTCAGAGTGGTAAGTCACACCACTAAATCTGATTTGGAAAACATTTGTGACAACATTAGGGACAATGCAAACTTGTTAGGGATTAAAGGCATTGATTTCAAAAAGTTGACAAGATATGAGCAAAACATGGTGGAAGAATCAATATACATCATGATGGAAAATTTTAAGAGTACTCCACTAGAACTAGATAATACTATGCCTAAGGAATTATATTCCATTGTAGAGAATAAAAGGCATTATTGCCTCAATATGGAGAAAAAAAAAGAGATTCAACATTGGCTTGTGTGATGCCTGAACTCACAAAAGGCCAAATAAGAAAGGCTAACAAGAAGCATGGGAGAAAATTTGCACCCAAGTATAGAGCCTTCAACATATTCTAGAATAAAATTGAGGATGTTGTGAAAAAGTTCACTCTAATGTGGAAAGTAATTTATGAGCTCACAGCTATAAAGGAAGGACAAGAAGATTCCTTTGAGGGAATAAATAATGATGAGGAAGAGGAAAATGATAAGGAGGAAGAAGGAGATAAGGAAGATGTTAAAATGGAGAAAGACACACAAAAAGTTGATATGGCAAGTGCTTAGGAGCAGCAATAGGAACAGAGTGTGCAAGACACACAATTGCCACCACCTAGTCCTCTACATGTAACTCCCACACCTACAAAAATAGTAATTGTAAAGGATGTTCCTGACACTATTGGTTAGAACATAAACCCACTGACTACAGAGGACCTTAGAAAGATCCTTCACTAGACTACTTTACAATCACAACTATGTACCAATCCAATCTTAGTGAGTGTGGAGGAACTTCAGAAAGCCATAGCTGAAATTACAAAGGAGAAGGTGAATAAAAAAGAACTACCTTCACATACTCCAACAACTACAAATGGTCAACCAAAAGAGTAGGCAACACAAGATGCATTAGCTAAGGTTGATTCCACAGTCACAATGACTTCAATTGCCAAGGAGCCAGTAGAGGAGCAAACAAGACAGAAGGATATCTCTATTCCAACAACACAAGGAAAAGGTGCACCACCTTAGATTACAATCATTGATCAAGGAAAAATTGAAGGGGACAAGGAGAGCCCTAAGGAGAAGGAATAAGAGGCAATTCAAACACTGATCAATTTGCCTACAATAGGGACTCCCATAGGAACAACATAGTAGCCAAGCATTGATGCAGTACCACTTTAGATATCAACACTAGGCTCAAGCTCTTCCAAGGTTGCAAGGGTAATTCACTATGGAGACCCTGCTCTTGATGAGGAGATAGTCATTCCAAGGTATGACTATAAAACTATGAACATAGATCAAATTAATGAAGTGCAAGAGGCACTAAAGAAGAATAAGAAACAAGAGATACTTAGGAATGAGTACAAATAGAGGCAAGCATTGATTGAAATTAAAGACATCTTTTTAGATGCATTTAGCTTGCAAGTACCTGATGAAACTAAGCCCATAATGAAGCAACTAGCCATTATAGTGGACTAGGTACAAAATGAAGACCTAGACACAAATACAAAATTGCTAGAATGGTCTGAAAAGAAGTTCCAAATGAAAGTGAATAAACACATATCAAGTGAGATAGCACTATTATAGGTGGAGCTGGAAAAGAAGGTTGGAAAGGTAAAAGCAGTACTTGAGAACATATTCTCATTGTACTCAAAGCTATGTGATCCATTAATTTTCACATAAGAAACTAGCCAATGTATATTGAGCTTGGAAAGGAACCTTAAATTATCAAGTATGCAATCACCAAAAGATTCAGCTTAGAGTGAGAAGCATTTTGCTACAATGCTTCACACTCAAAAGGAACTAGCTATACTTATAGTAGATGAGGAAAACACCAAGGCCAAGCTAATACAAATTTAGTCTGCTATAACCCCTTACATGGAAGTTTTGCACAAAGAACTGGCCTATGTAGAGAATGTCTTGAAAAAAGTTCCCAATCTTTCTACATTGGAAGGCCTAGTACACCTTGTAGTAGAGACAACCATCACACTTAAAGCACTGGAAATTGCATTAGACAATTGGGATGCTGCTTTGAAGATCAATATGGAAGTAAAAAAATCCTTTTTGGCTAAGTATTCAATTAATGCATATAACCCTTTGACATAAATGTCAAAAAGGGGGAGACAATAAATTAGGAGATCCAAAGGGGGATATATAATAAATTGGGGAGATAATAAATTTTTGAGAAGATAAAACTAAGGGAGAAGATATGGAGATAGAGCCAAAAGGTTGCAAAAATTATAAGGGAAGATATAAAAAAGAGGAGTAAAAATAGAGTAGACAGAAACATGGTAGACAAGGGAAGGATTGGCAATGCAAAAATAAAGAGTATGAGAATAATAAACATGATAAAAATCCAACACAAGGAGTTTTGGATACAAAAATGACACATTAGCTCAGGGGGAGTTACAAGTTTTGAGGTATATAGTCTTCTACAAAAAATTTGAACAAATTTTTGAAATTTTGTACATATGCCAAACAAGATGTATATTATACTCATAAGAGATCAGATTCATAATGTTTAGTTAAGTGTTTTTGACACTCATGTCAAAGGAGGAGATTTTTGGTCTCAAATTGGTTTTGACAATTGACTGTCAACACACTTAAGAAATTTCTAAGTTGATACCAAGTGTAATATAGATGCCGAGCTACAATATGTGCCAAGCTAGAAATTCAATAGGTGCCGAGTTATTCAAGTATCAAGCAAGTTTCAAGTGTCAAGTGACAAATGATGCTAAGCAAGTATACGTGCTGAACAAAGTACAGGTGCTGAGCAAGACAAAATTCTTATATGTGCCAAGCATCAACAATCAGTAAGTGCCAAGTAACACAGAATCAACATAAGTTTTTGTGCCCTCACAAACTCAGATATAAACCATTTTTGAGCCTACACAAGATAAATCTTGAAGGATCTAAAAGATAAGATTGAATCTATTACATTCCCTATGCAATCAACATGCAACCAATTAGAAAAATGGAAAGAACATGCAACTAATTAGAAAACTAGAAAGAATTGAGTGGGAAAGATGGATGAATCTCAATTGTAGATTCATACCTAACCCTAAGTCTCTAAACCTTTTTAAGGAGGACAAAACCCCATAATTTAGTGTTGAGTGGATTGTATTGAATGCATGAGAGAAAGATAGCAAAGTTTTGAAGGAAGTGAAAGAGGTGTAAAGACTTAGAATAAGAACAACATTGTAGAATCAAGTTGATCAAAACAGAGCATCATCACTATGAACAAAGTTTTAATAGATCAAGAAGGATTAGATCATATTGGACAGAACAAGGATCTAAAATCAGCAATTAAAGATTGTAAGTTATCAGGTCGACACATTCTACTATACTTTCTAGCCATTGTATTAGTAGAATGAAAATCCTATGAAGATAGGTTGGTTTAATAGCCATGTTGTAAATCCTTTAATAGGGTGACATTCTAAGCGACTGTTTGTAAATCCTTTAGACAGGTCACTTTTAATAGGGTGTAAAGCCTTTAACAGGGCAAACCTTTCATAGGGTAGACCATTGTTGATGGTCAAACTTTGTAACCTTAACCAGTTACATATTGCTGCAATGATAAGTTGTGGGTTTCATTCCCCACCCCAGTTTTACCTTCTCATTTTGGAGGGTTTTTGGGTGATCAAATCTTGTGTTATCCATTTTCATGCATGTCTTTACCTTCATGTTAATTAGATGTGTTAGATGCATGTGATTGATTTTAATTAAAAAGTCTTAGAGGTTAAAAGTTTGGTAGTTCTGATTCAACCCCCCTCTCAGAAGTAAATATTCCCACTTGTGAATTCCAACAAGCTGGCTGAAATGATGATACTGAGGCATGAAATACTATTCCTCATAATCCCCCACAAAATGATCTAGTGCCCCCTCAAAATTGTCCACCAAATGATCCCCTACCCCCTCAAAACCTTCCTCGAATTGAAGATTAGATATTTGAAAATCTTGCTGAATTGAGGCCTTTACGAACCACATATAATATTGTACCCGCATTGGCTACTATATTATCCATGTTAAACACCATAGTGGATAATATTGAAACACTTAACAATGAACAAAATGCCACTCTTTGTTGGCGTAATGAAATACATGTCATGGTTGATGATGGGTTGGACTATGATGAGGTTGCGGCCCTCAATATAAGTAAAGATGATTTGGTTTCCCTTTTTGCGAACCCAAAAACTGGTTTACAAGTCAACCACAAAAACCCCAAACTATCAATTAAATGGTGCACAAATGAAATTATGCACGTGAAATTTTGGGATTGTTGGTGGATGGTTTTTGACATCCCTCCACATAGCAATTTAGAGGTGTCATTTTATATCCTTAGAAAATTGTATGTAGAATTTGTGTTGGGCCTCAAGGTGAACTATTGGAGCATGAAGGCCAACATGGGTGTAGGAGGAGGAGCTTCTCAGGATAGACCCTCTTCCTATTGGAAGAAAGTTGGAACTTTTGTCCTCCCATTGATGTCTCCCCCCTCCTCGAGTGCAACATCTTGATATCATTGTAGAGGTTAGCTCTTAGAATTTTAGAGACATCCATAGGTTGAGTAGCCTATTGATATCCTAGGATAGGTCAGTGTTGCCTAACTATGTTGATGATGCTGGCACAAGTTCATCATCGATGAGCTCATCGCATGTTTGTGTTCCCCATACTTGCATAATGTGCGAGAATATTTGTTTGAGTCCCACAGGTGATGTTTTTGAGTATCAATTTGTATTTGACAAGGATACACTAGATGTGCATATAGAGGCTACAGACCCTGATGTGAGAGAGGAGTGGCATGCAGAGGCAAGGATTCCTTCTGTATCAGTACGTGTATACATTTTTTTGTTACAAGATATACGATTTAAAGTTAATTTTTATAATAGAGTAATTTTAATTTTTAAGCCATACTGACTTATACATGTATGTGATCTTCATTCATGTTTAGTTGATGACTGAGGAGGAGCTCAGATAGGTTGATGATGCCACACTCTTGGCTATTTCATTTGGCCTTGAGACATCTATAGTATATTATGTTGTGTTCTCATTATTTTATCTAGTTGATATTATAGCATAAATGGTTTCTAATCTTTCTTTTTTCTTGTAGGTATCACCCGTCCTTGGGGGAAAAAGTGCGGGGGATGAGGTAGGACCAATTGAGAAGGAAAAAGTAATTAAGTGCTTTCTATTTGATTAAATATCGATCGATTCTTGTAAAATTTTTGTGGTAATGAAAGTTAATTACATTCATTATTATATAGGGCATGGCTATTGGCAATGAGCCCATGCAGATTCCACGTCGTAGATGCTCTGATATTTCCATTCACACTAAGAGCTCCATTGTATGTATAAGTTTCATTTATTTTTTATTTTCCTTATTTTCATAAACAAATTCAAAACTAATTTATGTGATATTAAGAAATAGTATTTTGTATGTCACAGGAAACACCTAGTGCACACCTATGACCCCTCTCAACACATTTCATGACAACGTATGTCCCTAGGGGACCTGGGACCCCTAGGAATGCATTTAATTGGTTCCAATGCATTGACCTATGACCCCTCTCGATGCATTTCATGACAATGTATGTCCCTAGGGGCCCTAGGACTCCTAGGGATGCATTTGGTTGGTTTGAATGCATTGAGAGGGGTCATAGGTTAACCTATGACCCCTCTCCACTCATTTCATAACAACAAATGTCCCTAGGGGCCCTAGGGCCCTTAGGGACGCATTTGGTTGGTTCCAACGTGTCAAGAGGGGTCATAGGTTTCCCTAGGACCCTTCTCGATGCATTTCATGATAATGTATGTCCGTAGGGGCCCTAGGACCCCTAGGGACACATTTGGTTGGTTCAAATGCATCAAGAGGGGTCATAAGTTAACCCATGACCCCTCTCAACACATTTCATGACAACATATGTCCCTAGGGGCCCTAGGACCCCCAGAGACACATTTGGTTGGTTCTTATGTGCTGAGAGGGGTCATAGGTTAACCTATGACCCCTATTGATGCATTTCATGACAAATTATGTGCCTAGGGGCCCTAGGACCCCTAGGAACACATTTGGCTAGTTCAAATGCATCGAGAGGGGTCATAGGTTAACCTATGACCCTCTCGATGCATTTCATGACAATGAATGTCCCTAGGGGACCTAGGACCCCTAGGGACACATTTGGTTGGTTTGAATGTGTCGAGAAGGGTCATAGGTCCTCTTAATGCATTTCATGACAATGAATGTCTCTAGGGGCCCTAGGACCCCTAAGGACACATTTGGTTAGTTCAGATACACCGAGAGGGATCATAGGTAAATCTATGACCCCTCTCAATGCATTTCACAACAATGTATGTCACTAGGGGCCCTACGACCCCTAGGGACACATTTGGTTGGTTCAAATGCATCAATAGGGATCATAGGGGCCCTAGGACCCCTAGGGATGCATTTGGTTGGTTCGAATGCATCGATAAGGATCAACCTATGACCCCTTTCGATGCATTTCATGACAACATATGTCCCTAGGGGTCTTGAGACTCCTAGGGACACATTTGGTTGGTTCAAATGCATCGAGAGGGGTCATAGGTTAACCAATGACCCCTCTCGATGCATTTGAACCAACTAATATGACCCCTCTTGATGCATTTGATGACAACATATGCCCCTAGGGTCCCTAGGACCCATAGGGATGCATTTGGTTGGTTCTAATGCATCAAGAGGGGTCATAGGTTAACTTATGACCCCTCTTGATGCGTTTCATGATAACAAATGACCCATTTGGTTGGTTCAAATATGTTGAGAGGGGTCATAAGTTAACCTATGACCCCTCTCAATGCATTTTATGACAACATATGTCCCTAGGGGCCCTAGGGACCCATTGGGAATGCATTGAAAGGGGTTCCTAGGGGCCCTAGGGACATATATTTTCATGAAATGTGTCGAAAGGGGTCATAGGTTAACCTATGACTCTTTTTGATGCATTTCATGACAATATTATATTTAATAATAATATAATACTGTATATTTTAATATAATAATAATATAATACTATATATTTTAATATACTAATAATATATTATTAGATTATATAACAATAATAATCATATATATTACTAGATATTATATTTAATAATAATAATAACCATAGATTATTATATATAATAATAACCATATAATATTACTATATATATATATTTAATAATAATAATTATAATAATCATACATATTACTATATTTAATAATAATAGTTAATAATAATAATAATCATATGTAATAATAATGCCCACATGAATGAAGGATGGCGAGTAGGAGTGGGAGTGGTGTGAAGGGTTTGGGCGGGAATGTGATTTTGAATTCTATGCAATCTGCGCCAGGTCTATGATCACTGTTAGTTGGTGATTCCTCTATTTCTGGAGATGTTGAGGATGGAGGTATGTTGGAGGACCCGGGAGGAGGTAGGATTTTGGAGGACTCGGGAGGAGGGCCCAAGCCGATTAAAAAATGGTTGAGCTTGTTTGGAGTATGCCCCACTTTCAAATCTAGCTTTCCACCGGTTAAAGATACGTCAACAAAGGATAAAGGTAAGTTTTCCATTGAAATCCCTGACCAAATTATTGATAAAAACACTTCGAGTATGGATTCAACTCTGGTTGGGAGGTTTATTGGGGCTAGACCCAACATTGATGATGTGAGGAGTTTTGTGCATAAGAAATGGAGCTTGAAAGGTGAAGTTGATGTTTCAGCGATGGCTAAAGGGTCTCTCTCATTTTGTTTTTCTTGTGATGAGGATAAATGAGATATCCTTTGCAGTAGTCCTCAGGTGATGGGGAGACATACCTTGATCCTCTAGAAATGGTCTCCCAATCTTTATGCTATGGATGTTTCTAATATTCAAGCCCCAATATGGGTTCGATTACCTTTCCTCCCCCTCAAGTTTTGGGTGGAAGATGTTTTTTAGGGCATAGCTAATAGCTTTGGAGAGCTCCTTTCTTTAGATCCAATGACTGTGTCTCAGAAAAGGATGAACTATGCAAGTTTTTGTGTCAGAGTTACACAAGGGGTGGATATGCCTGAATCTATCTCACTAAAGTCCAAACTAGGCATTTGGGACCAATGTATTGAATATGAATCTTTCCCCTTTGTCTTCTTTCACTACAAGAAAGATAGGCATTGGGCAAAAAAATGTCCCTCTTTAAGAGATAAGCCCAAAAATAATAAGAAAGTGTGGATGCAGAAGGATATGATCAAGGCTAGTGGATCTATGAAGGGTGATTTCAGGTGGGACTACCTCTTTAAAGGAACAACAAAAGGATGTAGAGATGGTTAAGATAGATGAGGTGGCTATAGGTGAGAGCCCTACTTTGAAGGAACAGAGTTCTGGATTAAATAATGATGTAGGTAATGATGGGGTTGAGAAGGTTAGGCCTCCTCTTTAGAAGCAACAAAATGGTATAGTTTTTGATGTGGAGGATGGTCAATCTAGGCTAGATTCATCAAAGGTAATGGAGAGAGGCTTGGAGATTACCGCTCAAAATAAGATGGAGATCTCTAATAGAGATAGTTTGAAAATGATCCCAACTGATAAGGATCTTACTCCTAAGGATGGGATGGGTCTTGTAGAGGATGGGACCCAAATGGAGTATGTTCTGCCTTTGGGTCCTATGGTCAAGGCCTCTTTAAAGAAAGGAAACTTTGTTAGAGGAGTAATTGAGGACTTTCTTTCTATTTCTCAAGATGAGGAAGCTTAGTGGGAAGAGGAGGGCTTTGTGTCAAGGGTAGGAAAAATGAGGGGGAGTTTGAGCCTTCTAAGAACATGAAGACAGGTCCCAAGGCTAAAGGGGAGATCCTACAAAGTAGATCAGATGGCCTCTCATCTAAGTCTCTTGGGGCTACTCTTAAGAATGGGGATGTTGGGTCTTCCCCCTCCCCAATGGGCAGACCTTCGAATCGGCAGAAGAGAACAATTGAGACCAACAGGAGCATTGCTAATGGTAGTTAGAGATCCATGCTTGAAACAAAAAATTTCCATAAATTATGAAGCTAATTTCATGGAATATTTGAGGGTTAAATAAACCTCATAAACAAGATATATTGAAGAATATGATAAGAGATAATAGGTCATATATTTTGGTTATTCAAGAAATAAAGATGCTTAAGGATAAGGTGGAATGTCTTCCAATTTTCAAGGATGGAAGGATTATTGGAAATGATTCAGAGGGAGCTTCAGGTGGTATGGCTATTTTTTGGATTAATAGATGGATTCAAGGGGAGATTATCTCCCAAAACACAAATATGATGAATACTAGATTCAAAAATTCTAAAGATGACTTTAGTTGGGTCCTCACTAATGTCTATGCTCCCAAATCTAAATGGGGTAGGATGGCATTATGGGCTGAAATCTCTAATTAGAGGAATATTTTTGCTGATTAGAATTGGGTTGTTATGGGGGACTTCAATACTCTGCTAAAATAAAATGAAAAATGGGGGGGGGGGGGGGGGGGGGGTAGGGGAGCTAGACTAATCTGGACAATAGAATTGATTTAATAGAGTTTATTGATCAACATCTTCTACATGATATTGATTTGCATGGGTTAGAGTATACTTGGACTAATAGAAGGTCTGGTAAGGATCTAATATAGGTCAGGTTGGATCATGCTCTCATTAGCAGTGACTGGCTCCTAAAATATAAATGTAATCTTAGTGCCCAAGTGAGGATGGGATAGGATCATTACCCAATTTTTTTGGTTGCTGAAAAGATTAATTTTCATAAGAATTTCCCATTCAAGTTTGAAAAAATGTGGACTCTAAATCCTGGCCTAGAGTTTCTCATTAAGGAGTGGTGGGGTATTCAAGTTGAAGGCACAACAATGTTCAGAGTTGCTGCAAAACTGAAAAATATTAAGATATGGAACAAAAATACATTTTGTAACATTTTGAGAACAAAAAAAATATTTTGGAGAAATTTAAGGACATCCAAGATAGGATTCAGATTGAGGGTTATGAGACTTTTTCTAGGGAAGAGGAAAGTAGAAAATTGGTTGAACTTCATGACATTATCTCTAAAGAGGAAACATTTTGGAGATAGTGATCTAGAAAGGTCTTTTTGAAGGATGGTGATCTTAATACTAATTATTTTCATGTGACCACTCTCAAGCAAAGGATGGCAAATAGAATTTACAAACTCAATACAAATGAGGGACCTACAGATAATGAAGAGATTATCAAAAGTGAGTTAGTGGATTTCTTTAAAAATTTTGCTACAAGGCTCCAATCTGGACTTGGAGAAGTAGGAAGTGTTCCTTGAGTGTATCCCTTCTTGTATCTCTGAGGTTTAGAATAGTTTTCTTTCCTCTATCCCATTGTTAGATGAGATTTCTAAGGCTATTTTTTCCTTTGAAGGAGAAAAAGCCCCTGGTCTTGATGGATTCCCGTTCCTATTCTTTCATAAGTACTGACATATTATTGGAGAGGATATTTGTAATGGTGCAAAAGAATTTTTTGGATCTAGGAACATCCTTAAAGAGCTGAATGGTACCTTCCTTGCTTTTATTCCTAAAAAGCCAGGTGTAGATAGAATGGATTTGTTCGGGCCTATTAGTCTGTGTAATTCATTTTATAAGATTTTTTCTAAGGTTCTTAACCTTAGGATTTTGACTTTTCTTCCTCTCATTATTTCTAGATAGAAAATTGGCTTTGTTCATAGTAGACAAATTGTGGAGTCCATTATTACAATGCATGAAAATATCCATTCCCTTTCAGTGTCTAAAAATGAAGGTTTTTTGCTCAAGCTTGACCTCTCTAAAGAATATGGTAGAGTGGATTGCCACTTTCTTCTCTATGTCCTTGAAGCTTTTGGCTTTAATAAGAGATTTTAGGATCTTATCTTTATGCTGGTGTCATCGACATCTTTCTTGGTGCTTGTGAATGGCTCCCCTACCTCTTTTTTCAAGGCTTCTAGGGACCTCAGACAAGGTGACCCTATTTCTCCAATTCTTTTTATCATTTTGGCAGAAGGGTATGTGCAGGATCATGGTGTGCCAAAAAGTGGCAATGTGAAAAAAATAGAGTTTGAAAACGTCTAAAAGCGCTTCAAAATTTGCTTTGACTTTTTTTCACCTATCCAGGCACCAAACCTGGAAAGTAAGCCGAACCTTATCGGATATCTGATTTGATATCAGATATCCAATATTATCAGATATCTAATCTCATATTGGATATCTTATAACCCACACAATAATATTATAATAATATAATTATTAGAATTATTATACTATAATATAATAATAATATTATTATATTATAATAATGTTAAAATATTACATTATAATATTATAATATAATATAATATATATAAAATAAAATAAAATAAAATATAAAATATAATATAATGTAATCTAATAAAATAAAAGTAACATATTATAATATAATATATTATAAATTATAATAATATAATATAATATAATAATAATATTATTATAATAATATAATATAATATAATAATAATATTATTATATAATATAATAATAAATTATTATATAATATGATAATAAATTATTATATAATATAATAATATAATATAATAATAAATATGTAATATATTATAATATAATATATAATAAAAAAGTAGTATATTATAATTAATATATAATGTATGCTATAATTAATATATAATATATGCATGGAATATCGGATATCCGATATTTGTGCTATTACATAAAAAAACACAGACCCACGGGACCCTTATTTCACATTTGTTGGGGCCAATTTTTAGCGCAGCGATTGGATATACGATATAGAATCAGATATCAGATATTAAGTATGTTTTTTTTTTTTAAAACTCATTTAAAACTAAATTCAATAGATTTTAGCATGATTTTGTTTGTTTTAGTTGAATCAAGGGTTTTTTTGAAAAAAATGGTTAAAATTAAGGTTTAAAAAAACTATATATATTACATTTTTCAATTCAATAGGAATGGCTGATCAAAATGATGAGACTGAGGCAGGGAATAATATTCCTCGTAACCCCCCACCAAATGATCTAGTACCCCCACAAAATCATCCAACAAATGATCCTCTACCCCCTCAAAACTCTCCTCGAATTGAGGATTTGATAAATGAAAATCTACTGAGTTGAGAGGTTTGCATAGAACATATAATAATGTACTCGCATTAGATCTTATATTATCCATGTTAAACACCATAGTGGATAACATTGAAACCCTTATGAACCAAAAAAATGTTGCTCTTTGTTGGCATGATGAAATGCACGAGATGTTTGATGATGTTTTGGATTATGATGAGGTTGCAACCCTCAATATAACCAAAGATGATTTGGCTAGCCTTTTTGTGAACCCAAAAATGCATTTACCAGTCGACCCAAAAAAATCCAAACTATCGATTAAATGGTACACAAATGATGCCATACGTGCAAACTTTTTGGATTGTTGGTGGATGGTCTTTGATATCCCTCCACATGGAAATTTAGACATACCATTTTACTTCCTTAGAAAATTATATGCGGAATTTGTGTTGAAACTTAAAGTGAACTATTGGAGCATGAAGCCTAACATGGACATAGGACTAGGAGCTCCTCAAGATAGACCCTTTTCCTAGCGAAAGAAAGCTATCACTTTTGTCCCCCCCACTGATATCTCCCCCTCTCCTCGAGTGCAGCATCCAGATATTATGGATGAGGCTAGCTCTCAGACCATCAAAGCCATTTATAGGCTGAGTAGCCTAATGATATCTCAGGCTAGGTCAGTCCTGCCTCCTTGTGTTGATGATGTTGGTGCCAGTTCATCATCGACTAGCTCATCACACTTTTGTGTGCCTCACACTTGCATTATGTGCAAGAATATTTGCCTAGGTCCCATAGGTGATCTTCCTGAGCATCATTTTGTATTAGATGAGGATACACTAGACACACGTGCATAGGCTATAGACCCTGATGCGAGAGAGGAGGGGAATGTAGAAGCATGGATTCCTTCGGTGTCGGTACATTTATACATTTTTTTGTTATGACATATGCGATTTAAAGTTAATTTTTAAAATAGAGTAATTTTAATTTTTAAGCCATACTGACTTTTACATGTATGTGATCTTCATTCATGTTTAGTTGATGACCGAGGAGGAGCTCAGACAGATTGATGATGCCACACTCTCGGCCATTTCATTTGGCCTTGAGACATCTATGGTACATTGTGTTGTGTTCGCATTTTTTTTTAATTTGATATTGTAGCATATATGGTTACTAATCGTTCTTCTATCTAGTAGGTACCACTTGTCCTGTGGGGACAAAGTGTGAGGGGTGAGCCAGCACGCATTGAAAAAGGAAAGGTAATTAGGTGCTTTCTATTTGATTAAATATTGATGTATTCTTGTAAAATATTTGTGGTAATCCCATTTAATTACATTCTTTATTCTATATAGGGCGTGGCTACTGGCGAAACCATCAGGGATTTCCATTTGCACTGAGAGCCCCATTGTATGTATAAGTATCATTTATTTTTTAGTATCCTTATCTTCATAAATAAATTCAAAACTGATTTTCATGATATTAACAAATACTATTTTGTATCTCATAGGAGACTCCTAGTGCACATGAGGTCCGATGGGAGAGTTATGTAGATTTGATGACGTGGCCACTCTCTCCTGAGGAGGAGCCTACAATAGTAAGTTGTAGTTTGAATTCATGATTGAATATGTTATAAATTTAGCATGCTATGAATTATAATATTATAGTTTAAATTGTAGATTCATCTGACAAACGTATTTGAACATATACAACCCATAATCAGAGAGGTACAAGCATTGCCGAGGGCATATGAGAGGATTCCTGACCGGTGCAGGAGGTTGACAAGAGAGGTATTTATTATGAAATTTTGATAGTATAAATCTTCATTACAAAAAATATCATTATGCATTTGAGTAATTCAATGTTAGATATAAAGAATCATATAAATTTAGTAGTCTATCTTTGGGTTTTCCTTTTTTGCTTATGTAGGAGGCATCCGATCCACCTAGTGCAGTGAAGAGGTTGCATTTTGATCATCCACCAACACCCTAGGATAGGATAGTTGTCATAGGATGCATCATGAGACATTTTGAGATGGCATATGCCATGTTGTATACAAAAAAATTGATATTATACACATTCTGATGGCATGATCAGCCACGTTTTGTATATGGATCTATGTATTTTGATATATATTTGAGTACTTTGTCTATGGATACATGATCTTTGATATATATTTGTGTAAATTTTTGTCTATGGATAGATGTATTTTGATATATATTTTTGTCATTTATGTGCACAATGATATACATATTAATTTAGTATCTAGTATTGTTCAATTTATCGTGGATCATGTGTATTGTTCATGTTTATGGAATATCACTAATTTTGATTATGTTTGTTATATTCAATTCAAATGCAAAAATTTTTTAATAACATTTTAACAACCTTTATTATCAAATTTGGATGCAATGTATAATTTGAAGTGCTATGATGACATAAACACACTTGTTAACCTCCTACATAAGGTTCAAATAACCTCAAATTTGATTTTAAACTCCACCTTCAACCTTGAAACTAACTCTTGGCTTCAAATCTAATCTCAACATAGTTAATGACTCCACTCCTCAACCATGGATTTTATTCCCAACCACCAAGTCATTCATAGATTCATAGTCTTTGATAACTAGCACTTCACTTTGTTACTATCCTCATACTACAACTTCTCAATTTCAACATAACCTCAAAATATCTCAACTTCAGAGACTTGATTGGATAGTTCATCGATAGCCCTCATGAACTTTGACTTATTTTAGGCCTCAGCATCACCGTCCTATAGCATTCAATAGTTTATTGATAGCCCTCACGAGCTCCGAGTTATGACCCTTGGAATATCGACCTCAAAATGCACTTAGAGCACCTTGGAGACTCCTCGGTATGGGATGGCCGTGAATGATGGATGGTCTTCATGGCCAAAAAAAGGGTGTCACTAAGGTTCACCCACTCACCAGGAGCTAATGGCACTGACAATTCAATGCCAAGATTAGCGGTTTCAAAGTTACACTGTGGTGCACCTATGAACTGAGGCACACTGCGAGTTTTAGCATTGAGCAAGATCGTTGTGCCAAATCCAAACAGAATGTGATCTCTCAAAAATGAGATAGTTTATTTTAGGTCTTAGCATCACTATCCTGTAGCATTCAATAGTTCATCGATAGTCCTCACGAGCTTCGAGTTACGACCCTCGAAAGATTGACCTTGAAATGCACTTAGAGCACCTTGGGGACTCCTCAGTACGGGGTGGACATAGATGATGGATGGTCTCTATGGCCAGAACAAGGGTGTGAATAGGGTTCAATCGCCCACCCAAAGCTAATGGCACTGACGATTCAATGCCAAGATAAGTGGTTTTAAAGTTATGCTATGGTGCACCTATGAACTGAGGCACATTGCGAGTTTTGGCATCGAGCGAGATCGCTATGCCAAATTCAAACAAAATGTGATCTCTCAAAAGTGAAATAGGTTATTTTAGGCCTCAAAATCACCGTCCTGTAGCATTTAACAGTTCATCGATAGCCCTCATAAGCTCTGATTTATGACCCTCAGAAGATTGATCCCAAAGCACACTTAGAGCACCTTGGAGACTCCTTGATACGGGGTGGCCGCGAACAACGGATGGTCTTCATGGCTAGAATAAGGGTGTGATTAGGGTTCACCTACCCACCTAGAGCTAATGGAGCTAACAATTTGATGCCAAGATTAGCAGTTTCAAAGTTACGCTATGGTGCACCTATGAACTGAAGCACACTGTGAGTTTTGGCATCGAGCAAGATTGCTGTGCCGAATCCAAATGGAATGTGATCTCTCAAAAATGAGATAGGTTATTTTAGGCCTCAGCATCATCATCCTTTAGCATTCAATATTTCATCGATAGCCCTCATAAGCTCCAAGTTATTACCCTCGAAAGATTGACCTCGAAACACACTTAGAGCACCTTGGAGACTCCTTGGTACGGGGTGGCCGCGAATGATGGATGGTCTCTGTGGCTAGAACAAGGGTGTAACTAGGGTTCACCTGCCCACCTAAAGCTAATGGCATTGATGATTTGATGCCAATATCAATGGTTTCAAAGTTACGCTATGGTGCACCTATAAACTAAAGCACATTGTGAGTTTTGGTGTCGAGCGAGATCATTGTGTTGAATCCAAAAGAAATGTGATATCTCAAAAATGAGATAGGTTATTTTAAGCCTCAACATCAGCATCTTGTAGCATTTGATAGTTCATTGATAGCCCTCACGAGCTTTGAGTTATGACCCTCGAAAGATTGACCTTGAAACACACTTAGAGCACCTTAGAGACTCCTCAGTATGGGGTGGCCGCAAATGATGGATGGTCTCTGTGGTCAGAACAAAGGTGTGACTAGGGTTAACCCACCCACTTGAAGCTAATGGCACTAATGATTCGATGCCAAGATCAACAATTTCAAAGTTACGCTGTGGTGTACCTATGAACTGAGGCACACTGCAAGTTTTGGCATCGAGCGAGATCGCTATGCCAAATCCAAATAGAATGTGATCTCTCAAAAATGAGATAGGTTATTTTAGGCCTTAGCATCACCATCTTGTAGTATTTAATAGTTCATCGATAGTCCTCACAAGCTCCAAGTTATAACCCTCAAAAGATCAACCTTGAAACAAACTTAGAGCACCTTGGAGACTCCTTGGTACGGGGTGGCCGCAGACGATGGATGGTCTCTGTGGCTGGAACAAGGGTGAGACTAGGGTTCACCCACCTACCTAGAGCTAATGACACTGATGATTTGATGCCAAGATCAATGGTTTCAAAGTTACACTGTGGTGCACCTATAAACTGAGGCACACTATAAGTTTTGGCATCAAGTGAGATCACTGTGCTGAATCCAAACGAAAAATGATCTCTCAAAAATGAGATAGGTTATTGTAGGCCTCAACATCATTGTCTTTTAGCATTTGACAATTCATTGATAGCCCTAACGAGCTTTGAGTTATTACCCTTGGAAGATCGACCTCGAAACACACTTAGAGCACCTTGGAGACTCCTCAGTACGGGGTGGCTGCGGATGATGGATGGTCTCTATGGTCAAAACAAAGGTGTCACTAGGGTTCACCTACCCACCTAGAGCTAAGGGCATTGATGATTCGATGCCAAGATCAACTGTTTCAAAGTTACACTGTGGTGCACCTATGAACTGAGGCACACTACAAGTTTTGGCATCGAGCAAGATTGTTGTGTTGAATCCAAACAGAATGTGATCTCTCAAAAATGAGATAAGCTATTTTATCCCTTAGCATCACCCTCCCATAGCATTTGATAGTTCATCGATAGCCCTCATGAGCTTCGAGTTATGACCTTTGGAAGATCGACCTCAAAACACACTTAGAGCACCTTGGAGACTCCTCGATACGGGGTGGCCACATAGGATGGATGGTCTTCACGGTCAGAACAAGGGTGTCACTAGGGTTCACTTGCCCACCTAGAGCTAATGGCACTGATGTTTCAATGCCAAGATCAATGGTTTCAAAGTTACATTGTGGTGCACCTATGAACTGAGGCACACTTTTTGGCATTAAGCAAGATCGCTATGCTGAATCCAAACAAAATGTGATATCTCAAAAATGAGATAGGTTATTTTAGGCCTCAACATCACCATCCTGTAGCATTCAATAGTTCATCGATAGCCCTCACAAGCTCCGAGTTATGACCCTCGAAAGATTAACCTCGAAACACACTTAGAGCACCTTGGAGACTCCTCGATACGGGGTGGCCGCAGATGATGGATAGTCTCCATGGCTGGAATAAGGGTGTGACTAGGGTTCAACCACCCACCCAAAGCTAATGGAATTGATGATTTGATGCCAAGATCAGTGGTTTCAAAGTTACGTTGTGGTGCACCTATGAACTGAGGCACACTGCAAGTTTTGGCATCGAGCGAGATCCCTGTGCTGAATCCAAATGGAATGTGGTCTATCCAAAATGAGATAGGTTATTTTAGGTGTAAGCATCATCGTCCTATAGCATTTAGCAGTTCATCAATAGTCCTCACGAGCTCCAAGTTATGACCCTCGAAAGATCAACCTCAAAATGCACTTAGAGCACCTTGGAGACTCCTCGGTACGGGGTGGCCGCGGATGATGGATGGTCTTCGTGGCTAGAACAAGGGTGTCACTAGGGTTAACCCACCCACTCAGAGCTAATGGCACTAACAATTCAATGCCAAGATCAATGGTTTCAAAGTTATGCTGTGGTGCACCTATGAATCGAGGCACACTACGAGTTTTGACATCGAGCGAGATCGCTGTGCCGAATCCAAATAGAATGTGATCTCTTGAAAATGAGATAGGTTATTTTAGGAATCAACATCACCATCATGTAGCATTCAATAGTTCATCGATAACCCTCATGAGCTCTGAGTTATGACCCTTGGAAGATCGACTTTGAAACACACTTAGAGCACCTTGGAGGCTCCTGGGTATGGGGTGGCCGCAGATGATGGATGGTCTCTATGGCTGGAACAAGGGTGTCACTAGGGTTCACCTACCCACCCAAAGCTAATGGCACTGATGATTCAATGCCAAGATCAGTGGTTTCAAAGTTGCGCTGTGGTGCACCTATGAACTGAGGTGCATTGTGAGTTTTGGCATCGAGCAAGATTGCTATGGCAAATCCAAATGAAATGTGATCTCTCCAAATTGAGATAGGTTATTTTAGGTCTCAGCATTACTGTCATGTAGCATTCAATAGTTCATCGATAGTCCTCACGAGCTCTAAGTTGTGACCCTCGAAAGATCGACCTCGAAATGCACTAAGAGCACCTTGGAGACTCTTAAGTACGGGGTGGCCGCAGATGATGGATGGTCTCCGTGGCTGGAACAAGGGTCTCACTAGGATTCACCCACCCACTTGGAGCTAATGACACTGACAATTTGATGCCAAGATCAGTAGTTTCAAAGTTACACTATGGTGCACCTATGAACTTAGGCACACTAGAGTTTTGGCATCGAGCAAGGTCACTGTGCTGAATCCAAACAGAATGTGATCTTTCAAAAATGAGATAGGTTATTTTAGGCCTCAACGTCACCATCTTGTAGCAGTCAATAGTTCATCCATAGCCCTCATGAGCTCTAAGTTATGAGCCTCAGAAGATTGACCTTGAAACACACTTAGAGCACCTTGGAGACTCCGCAGTACGGGGTGGTCGTGGACGATGGATGGTCTTCGTGGCCAGAACAAGGGTGTCACTATGCAAAGTAGAATAGATGGAGTGTAATAGTTCATGGTACATAGAAAATTCAATATGATATTTTCCGCAACATGTATTTCAAATTTTGAGTGGCACACAATAAAATGGATTCAAAGATTCAAAAGCCCTTTGTGATATATGAAGACTTGGATGACTCTCTCTAAATTGTTTGAACAACATAGTTTGACTTACCTCCAAATAGTGTTTAGGATGTGGTGTGCAGTATTTGATGCCAATTCTCAACTTTAACATGTCTTTAGCATTGGGTGATACTCGTGAGCTAGAGTGCCAAAATTGTGTAATTTCTTCCTTCACATCATTGGATAGCTTCTTATCAAAACATGGAAGTCTCCCACCAAATGCCCATGTTTCATTTTGAAGAGGATCATCAATTTTCTTTCGTCAACTAAGTGCTCTTCACAAAGTAGAATGATTTAGATTCAAATCAATACAAGTTTGTCTCATATATCTACCCTTTCTCAAATGATGACTTACCAAAGATGTTGTAATAACCCTTCGAGAAGCTCTGTTATCCTTCTCCCTGCTATTTTTCCTAATGCTATTGAGAGCAGTGAAAATATTCTTCACAATAATGACATTTCTTTCCAACTTTTTATTGACACGAATCTTCAATTTGGAAAGCATAGGTGTCATCTTTTGCATCTTTAATAAGCGCATGAAAAGTTGACATTGCTCTACCATTGTCTTGTTGCCGAAAAAAATCTTATATAATCTTGAAGCGCATAAACAAATGGTTCTTTCTGATTTGTTCCCTTACAAACTAGTACTAATCATTTCATCAATTTCAATTATCTAGTTTGGTGTTTTGGAACCTTCATGTCAATTATAATTAGGAGATATGTAAGGTTCTTGTGCATTGTCATGTTTGACATGGTCAATTATGCAATTTGGATTATGACTTGGTAGCATTTCGTCCTCAACATTTTCATTCTCTAAATTTTCAATTCCGACATTATCATTTTCAATAGGTACATTTTCATTCTCCAATTGTATATATTCATTATCTAACTCTATGATTTCACCTTCAACTAATTCATCATCGACTTGACTGATATTTAATATACCTTGTCTTTTTCTTTGGTGTTCCATTTTTTTCCTTTCCCTATATGCTACAATGTCTTCATTGGATACCTTCTTTTTGCATTTAGCCTTTCGATGACTGCTGCTCTCCATTTAGATGATAATATCAGACACTTAGGGTTATATTTTTGAAATTGTTTCAATTGGTTGGGCCCCAAAATGTAACTTTTTGTAAAATCTATGAAAAAAACCCTCAAAAAGTGTCGTTGTCGGGTCTATAGGGACAGGGAATATGTTGGAAAATGATGCCAGTAATATTAGATATTCAATTTCAAATTGGATATCCGATATGCCCCCAAAAAGATTTTGGAGGGAAAATCGAATATGTGAGTTATAGTTTATGACTTATCAATTATTTGAGTTATATTACTATGTAAAGATATATTATAATATATTATATATATAATAACATAACATAAAGATATAACATGTAATCTATTAATATATAATAATATATTATGTTATTCTTATTATAATCTATAAATATAATATATATTATAATATTATATTATTATTATTTTTCCTATATTTTTATTAAATATAATAATGTAATATATATATAAAATTAATATATATTATTATTATAAAATATAATATATTATTATTATTATGAGTTATGTTATTAATATATAATAATATATTATCTTATTAGTATTATAATCTATAAATATAATATATATAAATATATATGTCCCTAGGGGTCCTAGGACCCCTAGGGACATATTAGAATGCTTCATATGGGTCGAAGGGGGTCATAGGGTGACTTATGACCCCCTTCGATCTATTAAATGATGACACATGTCCCTAGGGGTCCTAAGACTCCTAGGGA
This sequence comes from Cupressus sempervirens, assembly GCA_028749045.1. Lineage (NCBI taxonomy): Eukaryota > Viridiplantae > Streptophyta > Pinopsida > Cupressales > Cupressaceae > Cupressus > Cupressus sempervirens. The sequence continues at coordinate 140,682,595 of CM053791.1, read as the reverse complement.
CATATTAGAATGCTTCGTATGGGTTGAAGGGAGTCATAGGTCATGACGACATATGTCCCTAGGGGTCCTAGGACCCCTAGGGACATATTAGAATCCTTCCTATAGGTCGAAGGGGGTCATGGGATGACTTATGACCCCCTTCGATCCATTACATGATGACATATGTCCCTAGGGGTCCTAGGACCGCTAGGGACATAAAAATCTTTCGTATGGGTCGAAGGGGGTCATAAGTTGACCTATGACCCACTTCGACCCATTACATGATGACATATGTCCCTAGGGGTCCTAGGACCCCTAAGAACATATTAGAATTCTTCATATGGGTCGAAGGGGGTCATAGGTTGACCTATGACCCCCTTCGACCCATTAAATGATGACATATGTCCCTAGTGGTCCTAGGACCCCTAGGGACATATTAGAATCGTTCATATGGGTCGAAGGGGGTCATAGGGTGACCTATGATCTCCTTCAACCCATTACATGATGACATATGTCCCTAGGAGTCCTAGGACCCCTAGGGACATATTAGAATCCTTCGTATGGGTCGAAGGGGGTCATAGGTTGACCTATGACCCCCTTTGACCCATTAAATGACAACATATGTCCCTAGGGGTCCTCGGACCCCTAGGGACATATTATAATTGTTCATATGGGTCAAAGGGGTTCATAGGTCCCTTCGACCCATTACATAATGACATATGTCCCTAGGGGTCCTAGGACCCCTAGGGACATATTAGAATCCTTTGTATGTGTTGAAGGGGGTCATAGGTTTGACCCATTAAATGACGACATATGTCCATAGGGGTCCTAGGACCCCTAGGGACATATTAGAATGCTTCATATGGGTCAAAGGGTGTCACAAGTTGACCTATGACCCCCTTCAACCCATTACATGACGACATATGTCCCTAGGGGTCTTAGGACCCATAGGGACATATTAGAATCCTTCGTATGGCTCGAAAGGGGTCATAGGGTGACCTATGATTGCCTTCGACCCATTACATGACAACATATGTCCTTGCTAGGGACATATTAGAATGCTTCATATGAGTCGAAAGGGGTCATAAGGTGACCTATGACCCCCTTCAACTGATTACATGATGACATATGTCCCTAAGGGTCCTAAGAACCCTAGGGACATATTAGAATCTTTCGTATGGGTCGAAGAGGGTCATAGGGTGACCTATGGCCTCCTTCAACCCATTAAATGATGACATATGTCCCTACGGTTCCTAGGACCCCTAGGGACATATTAGAATGCTTCATTTGGGTTGAAGGGGGTCATAGGTCACCTTCGACCCATTACATGATGACATATGTCCCTAGGGGTCCTAGGACCCCTAGGGACATATTAGAATCCTTCGTATGGGTCGAAGGGGGTCATAGGGTGACCTATGACCCCTTTCGACCCATTGCATGATGACATGTCCCTAGGGATCCTAAGACCCCTAGGGACATATTATAATGCTTCGTATGGGTCAAAGGGTGTCATACGGTGACCTATGACCTCCTTCGACCCATTACATGATGACATATGTCCCTAGGGGTCCTAAGACCCCTAGGGACATATTAGAATGCTTCATATGGATTGAAGGGGGTCATAGGTTGACCTATGACCCCCTTCGACTCATTAAATGATGACATATGTCCCTAGGGGTTTTAGGACCCCTAGGGACATATTAGAATGCTTCATATGGGTCGAAGGGGGTCATAGGTTGACCTATGACCCCCTTCGATCCATTACATGACGACATATGTCCCTAGGCGTGTTAAGACCCCTAGGGACTGTATGACCCCCTTTGACCCATTACATGACGACATATGTCCCTAGGGGTCCTAGGACCCCTAGGGACATTTTATAATCGTTTATATGGGTCGAAAGGGGTCATAGGTTGACCTATGACCCCCTTCGACCCATTACATGATAACATATGTCCATAGGGGTCCTAGGACCCCTAAGGACATATTAGAATCCTTTGTATGGGTCAAAGGGGGTCATAGGTTGACCTATGACCCCCTTCTACCAATTAAATGATGACATATTATAATGCTTCATATGGGTCGAAGGGGGTCATAGGTTGACCTATGACCCCCTTCGACCCATTACATGATGACATATGTCCCTAGGGTTATTAGGACCCCTAGGGACATATTAGAATCATTCATATGTGTTGAAGGGGGTCATAGGGTTACCTATGACCCCCTTCGACCCATTACATGATGACATATGTCCCTAGGGGTCCTAAGACCCCTAGGGACATATTAGAATGTTTCGTATGGGTCAAAGGGGGTCATAGGTTGACTTATGACCCCCTTTGACCTATTACATGATGACATATGTCCCTAGGGGTCCTAGGACCCCTGGGGACATATTAGAATGCTTCATCTGGGTCGAAGGGACAATATTATATTTAATAATTATATTATATTATATATTTTAATATAATAATAATAATATATTATTAGATTATATAACAATAATAATCATATATGTTACTAGATTATAGATTTAATAATAATAATATATATCACTATATATCACTATATTATATTTATAACTATATTATATTTAATAATAATCATACATATTACTATAATGTAATAATAATTATAATAATATTAATATTCACACATTCACGAAATATATTTTCCTTTAAAATTGTCTAAAGTTATTCTCTTAAATTTGTCTCCCTCCAAATTTAAAATTTAAAAATACTTTCCTTTTGAAATTTTCCATAAAAAATGAGTTTGAAATTACCATGGCTAATCAGATATCCGATTTGAAATTGGATATCCGATTAGGCCTAGTATTTACCAAGCCTGCCTAGTCAACCCAAAAAATGTGTTTGAGGAAGGTTTCAGTGATACTCAGACTTCGGGTAGCCATCTGACAATGTTATTTTGATCAAAATTGATAGAAATGAAAAGAGTTTTTTAATATCACTCTCGAGATTCCATCGAGATAATTGTTGTCAAATTTTGAGTTCGATAAGTATTTAGTAGTTAATTTTCAATGAAGATTATTGTAAAGTACTGATTGACATACTGATTGAAAAATAGCTATAACTTTCGAATGGTATAACATTTTTTAAATCTAAAAGTTGTGTCACATTCTATGCCTTGCCTAGTATAAGACAAAATAAATAAATAAAATTTGGTAAAATTTTCTATTAGTTAAAGTGGTCAGACACGAGAGTTTTTTTTTCGAAAAAGTTTTGGTAGAAAATTCAAATTTAATTATTTATTGGAATAAAAATACCAAAAAATATGCGTCACATCTGGGAATGAGTCTAATTTTTATATCTATAATTATATTTAAAAAATATTATCATTTGAATTTGATTAAGGTGGTCAGACATACACCTACTTTTTATTTTCGCCCTAAAATTTTCGTAGTACTGCATTAAAATTCAAACTTTTGACCAATCAATTATTTTTTTCTCCTGATAAGACCTAGTAGTTTAGAAAATACATTCAATTTACTATAAATTATTTTGTTACAACTTTTTGATATAAAGTCCATAACCACTTTAAAATTATGTGTCAAGTTGAGATAACCCTAATTTGTTGATTTTTCACTGCCACTTAAGGCCATAGTTTGGTACACCATGATCCTGCACATACCCAGAATGTTTGGTGAGATTTGTAGATAATATGGTTCTTAAAGGGGACTTTGTGGGCCTTAATCCTTCCTCGTCAGCTCTAGTGTGTTCTCACCAACAATTTGTTGATGACTTTATTGTTATGGGAGAAGCTTCAGTGAAGAATGCTAGGAATATTAAGAAGGCTCTAGTGGACTATGGTAATGCTATTGGTCAAATTATTAATTGGAATAAATGCATGATTTATTTTATGAATGCCAGTTTTGAAAGACATTTAAAGATAAAAAAGATTATTTGATGTGAGATTGGTTCTTTGCCTGGTTCTTATCTGGGGTTACCTTTGGGGTTATCCCCTCCTAATAGTTTCTGAAACTCATTGATTGATAAAATTCATTCGAAACTTATGGGTTGGAAAGGATCCCTTCTTAGTTAGGTAGGTAAGCTTGTTGTTTTGAAATCTATTTTGCAAAGTGTCCCGCTTTATGCTTTGAGTCTATTCAAAATTCCTAGAAAATATGCTCATGCTATTGAAAAGATCCAGAAAACTTTCTTATGGATGGATATGGAGAATAAAAAAAGACTCCCTCTCATTGCTTGGGAAAATGTTTGTATGCCTCAAAAGAAGGGAGGGCTTGGATTACAAAGGGTTACTTTTATGAATGATTTATTAATGGAAATTTTTTTATGGAGATGGCATAAAGAGCTTGGGGAATGGAAGAATGTTTGGATTGATAAATATAACATAGATCACTATGATTTTTAGCACTTCCTTAATAGTAATATGGATCAATGGGGATCTATGATTTGGAAGAATGTTCAGAAACTTAAATATATTATTAGAAAAGGGGTTAAATGGAAGGTTGGTAATGGCAGGAGAGTTCTTTTTTGGGAAGAGATTTGGATTTTGTACCACCCCTTGTGTGATGACCCAAGATGGAAAATGTATATGGAGCTTTGTAAGACTCATATTAGATCTTTTGTGGCAGATTATTGGAAAGAGGGTGAATGGATGGACACCAATAGAGTGGACTCCAATTTGGTCGAACTCAAAGAGTGCCTAAATGCATTCTTCCTAAACCAAAATGAGGATGAGCTAATTTGGAAAAAAATGATCCCAGTGGTGTTTTTTCAATTGCATGAGCCTATGCTAATTCATTTGAAGATGTTGAAGAACCGTGTTGGGCTAAGGCTTGGATGAAGGGTATGACAACTAAAGTCAATATTTTCTTTAAGATCCTATTGCAAAATAAAATTCTCACTTTGGATAATCTTAAAAAGAGAGGGATTATTATTATTAATATATGTTTTCTCTGCAAGAATAATGGGGAATCGGTTGATCACATCACTTTGCATTGCCCTTTCACAAAGAAGATTTGGGATAAAATATGCTACTTATTGAATGTTGAATGGGTGTTCCCTTCCATTATTCAACTATTCTTTACCAGTTGGAAGGCTCCTTCAAAGAATACTTTGATTGTTAAACTATGGGACTTCATTCTTCCGTACATGCGTTGGGGTATTCGGAAGGAGTGTAATGATAGGATCTTTAAAGATGTGGAATCCAGTCTGACTCAGGTCTTCCATAAGATAAAGATTCTTATGATATAGAATATTAAAAATTTGGGCTCTAAACAACAACCTTGTAATGACTGGGAAGATACTGTTCTTAATAATTGGAATTTGAAAAGTATGAGTATGGGTGTTCATAGACCTAATCCTAGAGAACATGCAAGATGGGGTTATCCTCCTGACAATTGGTTTAAGATAAAATTTGATGGGGCCTTGAAAGGAAACTTAGGCAAAGTAGGGTGTGGTATTGTGATTAGAAATTCCAATGGAGATAATATGGGAAGTATGGCTATACCAATTGGAAATCAAACAAATCATGTGGTTGAAGCCTCGACTGCTCTTCATGGTCCTATTTATGCTAAGAAAATGAAATTGAATAATATCTGGGTGGAGGGGGATTCTCTCAATATTATTAATTGTCTTAAGAAAGTAACTATACCTTCATGGACAATTAGTAATATTATTAATGAGGCTATGCATATTATAAATTCCTTTGATACTTGTATTATTACTCACAATTTTAGAGAAGCTAATGGTGCTACTGACTGGGTAGCGAATGTGGCATGTAAAATGATCACACTATCATTTTTGGATTTCATGATCCCTTACCTCTAGATGGTTTCCAAATTTTTCATTATAATAAATGGAGGTCTCTACAAAAGGTTTTTTAATTATGATAGTTCCATTATAGGGTTATTATGTAGAGTTAAGTGGCCATAGGCTTTGGGCTTTTATTTCCAATGATTTGTGCTTTGTTTCACATAGATTCTAGGTCTTTTGTGCCATTCTTCTCTTTGTTTTTTGTGAGACTCTTTTCTTTTGGGGGTTGCAGTCGAAGAATTTTTGGATTTGTAGTGACAAGAAAATGGGAGGAAAGAGGAAAAGGGTGGAACTAGTGAGTTGTATGGAGTGGATGAAGAAGGAGGAGGTGTGGGCTATTTCGAGGTGGGCTAACTTTACTAAGTATATGGAGAGGCTTAACGACAATAACCCAGCCATTATGCAGCAATTTATCAAAACTTGGAAGGAGGGCTCTGTTATGGTAGGCAATCAGCTTATGGAGATTTTAGAGGAGGTGATTGTGAAGGCCATAGGCTTGGAGCTTGAGGGTATCAATTTATACAGGAAGTAGAAACTTTCAGATAGAGCTATTGAAGAATTCATGGAATTTGAGCATGAGAAGAGTCACCTGGTTAAAATTGGTAAGCCCTATTTCAATCCGGCCTCTGTCTTGGGCCCATGGTGCTTTGGTTTGTTTGTGATTATGGAGTACTTAACCCTAGATGAGAGATTTACGATATTTGATAGGTATCATTTTATGCTGGCCAACCACTTTAGGCATAGTGTTAAGATTAATTTTCCTTACTATCTGAAGTAGTCTCTTAGTATTTCTGTTCAAGCCATTCAAAAAGACTCGAATGACAAACACATTTTCCATGAGGGTCTCATGGTTCTCACCATGGATGTTTTAAAATCTAAGAAGACAGTGAGGAGTAGAGGTTGCATGAAGGATGCTGATTATGAAATGGAAGGGAGAATCCCAGAGAAGGTTTATGACTATAAAACCTAGGATGAAGTAGAAGGGGGTGAGGAGAATTTGAATAAGGGCACTAGGGGCAGTTCAAAGAAGAAGGAAAGAATGGTTGGTCACTCTAATTCAGAGAAGGAGAGTGATTTTGTGGAAGAATTGGTGAGGGATTATAAATCAAAAAGTGAAAATAAGGATAGGAGGATTAAGGGCAGTTCAATTGGGAGGGCTTCTTCCCCCTCAGATGATGAGACTTTAGCTTACAAGTTGGAAAGGAAAAGATTTCCTTCAAGATGTCTGGAAAATCATTTTGGCTATAATGGAGAGTCAAAAGATGAGGATTCTTAGCAATAGGGGATCCACCCTAAGTTTGGTGAGAAGAATGTAGGTTCACCAAGGAATTTTAAAGGGATGTATGGTAACCCTAGTGCTATTTTGAAAGAAATTGGGGTTATGAAAAATCAAATGCAGACACTTGGTTAGGATATGCAAGCTTTGAGGAAGGAAGTTAGGCATGCCAACAAAATTACTCGCAGAGAACGCACTCTTGGGAAACACATTGAAAGATTAATGGAAGTGGTCGAGAGTGTTGAAGATGTTAAAAACCTAATGTAGAAGATCTCATAGCTAGAGGAAAAGAATAGGGCAATGGAAAAGATTTTACTGCCAACTAGGGAAAGATCACAGAGATGGAAACCAAGATGAGAAACCTAGAAAAATTGATTAAACAGATGACTGAGAATGTGAGTACTCTGCTAAAGAAATTGGAGATGGAGAAAGGTCAGGACTCCCCTCAAGCTATTGACTACCAATGTCCCAGCAAGCGCACTAGGGCTCACTCAAAGAAGATTGAGGACATGGGCAAAAAGGATGAGGTCAAAGTAGTGGCTGAAAACATGTAGATTCTGGTAGACCTCATGTTGGACCTAATCAAGGCTACCTAGCTGGCTCTTTGCTGTCTTGTTTGCTATCTTTTTGCAGTCTTTTTGCAGCCTTTTTCAGAAAATCTCTTGGTGACCTCTTCTATGTTCTTCTTGGAGGTCTGTTTCATGTTTTCTCTTAATTGCTATCTCTGATTCTAGCTGGACTTTTTGTAAAAATGTTTCAAGTCCTTTAAAACTTGCTTTTACTTAATCAAAAAATAATAATGCCCACACTTTCCTAATTTTTGTTTCCCTTTAAAATTTCTCGCTAAAATTTCCCTCCAAAATTGCTAATGTGGGTTGTTTTCCTCCCAATTGGAAAATTCAAAATTTTTGGATACCCGATTTCATATTAGGTATTCGATCTATAATCATATACTTGATTTGAAATCAGGTATCTGATTAGGCTTGGTCTTTACCAAACCTATTTGGTCAACCCAAAAAATGTGTTTGAGAAGGGTTTCACTTATTCGGACTTCGAGTAGCCATTTGACAATATTATTTTCATCAAAATTGAATGAAATGAATTTTTTTTTTTTATAACACTCTCAAGATTCCATCGATATAATTGCTATCAAATTCTGAGTTCCATAAGTTTTTATTAGTTAATTTTCAATGAACATGATTGTAAAGTGCTGATTGACATACTAATTGGAAAATAGCTATAACTTTCTGATGCAGGAGCATCCTGGGTTTCCTTGTAATCCTACACATTAATTCATTCTGTCGATTATTGTTGAGTGCCAATTTCCAGTTGTTGCCAAGTGCTAGTTTCCAATTGTTACTGAGTGCCATTTTCTAGTTATTACCGAGTGCTAGTTTCCAGTGTGTGCCGAGTTCCATTATGTGTCGAGTTGTCCAGTGTGTGCTGAGTTATCCAATATGTGTCAATTACCCTTCATGTGCCGAGTTACCCAGTGTATGCTAAGTGACCCTTCATGTGCTGAGTTACCTAGTGTATGCCTAGTGACTCTTTAGGTGCCAATTACCTAGTGTATGCCGAGTGCCAACATTTAGATGTGATTTCTGTGAGACGACTTGCAAGATTTATTTTGATCATGACATTTATGTTAAGATCTTTTCTTGGGATGTGTCTAGACCATTATTAGGTCGACCTTCCTCTTATGTAATGTTCTAGAATAATCTGTGAGCCATTTTGGCAAGTATATATTGAGTGTTTAGGCTTAGAGTTAGGTAAGTTTTGAGAGAATTTTTTGGGAGTAGATTGCAGAACAGAACTGAAAGTGCGAGTTTGCAGTTGGATCTTTGAATGTTAATGCATTTGTAATTGGCTATAACCAAGAAGGACTTACAACTGGGCATGTATGAAGATGTTTTGATGAATTAATAAACATATTTCTCTCTTCTTCCTCCTTTTCTTACTGTTCCTTGTGCTTTCTTCCATTGTGTTAACTCTTACAGGGTGGTTTGGATAGCTGGGTGAGCCTTTGGCCCTAGTTATTCACCTTTCCCTACATTAGTTGGTATTAGAGCTTGAGGTTTTTCCTTGTGGAGATTGGATCATGTAGAACCCTGATTTGGATATGGTTGTAGGGTGGTAGATCTACAGATTTGACTTATAACTTGTAGAGGGTTACAATCTTGTGGGAACCAGATTTGTAAAGATGGTTCATGGTAGAAGAAATGTCAATGATGCTATATTGTATAAGTTGAGACAAATTGCAGCTAGATTAGATGCTGTGGAGATAGCCTAGAGAGGAGTACATCTTGATAATGTAAGTGATGATGAAGCAACAACACCAAACCATAATCTAGAACCTAAAAAAGATCAAGATGAGGAAAGATTGTTGTCAATATTGTCTAGGAAAAATTCAAAGCCTGTTGTAGAAGTTGTTCCTTATGATGAAAAATTGGATACCAATGCTATGTTGGATTGGATCTCTAATATGGAGAAGTTCTTTGAGTATGAAAATAATTGTGATAATAGAAAGGTGAAGATTTTAGTCACTAGGTTGAAAGGTCATGCATCACTATTGTGGGAGCACTTGCAAACTGATAGACAAAGGAGAGGAAAGGAGAAGATCAGAACTTGGCCAAAGATGGTGAACCAGGTCAAGAATGAATTCCTTTATGCTGATTACCAAGTTAGATTGTTGAGAAAGATGCAAAATTTGAAACAAAAAGACATGACTGTGAAAGAATATACCAAGGAATTCTATAGATTGGACATCAGATCTGGACATGTGGATGATGATGTTGAGAAATTGCAAGGTACATTAATGGATTGGGATCTAGAATATAAGATGAAATAAGTTTTATGAAGTTTGAAAGTGTAGAAGAAGCATATCAATATGCCTTGAAAGATGAGGAGATCTTGACAAAGAAGCATGAACAAAGACGAAGAGGTATAGGTGGTAGATTCCAAAGAGGCAGAGGTAGATCTTATGGAGAAAGTGGTAGATCTAATAGTTCTATGTAGGATAAAGGAAAATATGAATGGAAGAATGATGATAAAGGAAAGAATGAATGGAAAAGTGGTAATTCTTATTGAGGAGGCACTAATTCTTACGAAGGAAGAGGTAATTCTTATTCTAGAGGTGGATTTCATGGTAATTGTTTCAGATGTGGTAAAGAGGGACATAAATCTTTTGAATGTAGAACCTTTGAAAGTGGGTAAGGTAACATAAATGATATGATTTAAGGAGATGATGAGGGTTCACCAAGTGAACTTGAGGCTGGAGAAAATTTGATGGTGAGAAGAACATTATGTAATAAGGGAAGTGATGAGAAACTTATTTTAAGGAGAATTCTTTTCAAGACAAGATGTAAGATGGATGGAAAATGCTACAAAGTGATCATTAATGGTGGAAGTTCTACAAATTTGGCATCGGAAAAGCTGGTTACAAAGTTGCAATTTGCAGAGGCTAAACCATCCTAAACACTACCATGTTTCATGGATCAAAGATGAGCATAAGATCTTGGTAAGTGAACAATGCCTTGTGAAGTTCAAGATTGGACATTACTTTGATGAAGTTTTGTGTGATATTATGCCCATGGATTGTTGTCATATTTTGTTGGGTAGACCTTGGGAATGTGATAGATATGTTGTACATGATGGTAGATTGAATCAATATACATTTTGGGTAAATGGAAAGATACAATCATTGCTGCTTTTAATTGAAAGTCCAGATGAGGTTAATTGTATTGTTATAAAAAATTACATGGTTAATGGGAAACAATTTGAAAATGAAATGAAAAAATATCAAGTCTATTTTTTCATAGCTCCTAGAGCACTGAGTGTTGGTAGTAATTACCAAGTAGCAGAAGCTAGTAATGGCAAAGTGATAGCAGATAGTGATAGTCAAGTACCAGTAGAAATTGTTGAATTGCTAAATAAATATAAAGATATTGTTGTTGATGATATTCCTGATGGTTTACCTCCAGTAAGAAACATAAGTCATTGTACAGATCTAATTCCTAGAGCTAATTTGCCAAACAAAGCACCATATAGATTAATGCTTATAGAGAATGAAGAACTTAACAGACAAGTGCATGAGTTGTTGTAGAAAGGTTTGATTAGAGAAAGCTTGAGTCCATGTGCTCTACCTTCTATATTAGCACCTAAAAAGAATGAAGAATGGAGAATGTTCTAGAGCTATTAATAAGATAATAGTGAAATATAGGTTTCCTATGGTGAGGATGGATAATAAATGCTGAGCATGTTGCTGAACTTTTCTTTAAAGAGATTGTGAGATTGCATGGATTACCAAGAAGCATTATTTCAAATAGAGATAATAAGTTTTTTGGTTATTTTTGGAAGACTTTGTGGAAGAAAATGGGTACTGAGTTGAAGTTTAGTTCTACATTCCATCCATAGACATATGGATAGACAGAGGTTGTGAATAGAAGCTTGGGTAATTTGCTAAGATTTTTAGTTGGGAATAAGCCAAGTAATTGGGAGATAGTATTGGCACAAGCTGAATTTGCATATAATAATTATGTGAATAGGAGTACAGGGAAAACAACATTTGAGATTGTTACTGGAATGCATCCTAGAGGTATATAAGATTTGAGAGATGTTGTTGCTAAAGAAAAGAGAAGCACTATAGGAGAAGAATTTGCTAATTTTATGGAGTCTTTGCATAAGGAAGTGAAGTTGAGGTTGGAACAAAGTAATCAGAAGTATAAGGAGAATGTTGATCAGTCTAGAAGACACCATGATTTTCAAGTTGGTGATGGGGTGATGGTTCATCTGAAGAAAGGAAGATTTCCAATTGGAACATACAACAAGTTGAAGATGAAGAAATTTGGACCTTGTAAGATCTTGAAGAAGTTTGATAGTGGTAATGCTTATGAAGTTGAGTTACCTGATGACATGGATATATCTCCTATATTCAACATTTTAAATTTGTATAAGAATCATGAGTTAGATGATGAAGTTGTTGTATCAAAAGATTATCCTAAAAATAAAATGGAAGAGGTTGAACAGATATTGGATTAGAGAGTTGGTAGGAGCACAAGAGGAAAAGATTACTATGAATATTTGGTGAAGTGGAAGAATAGACCAGTTGAAGGTGCTACATGGATTTCTCAATCTAAGTTGGATTCAACTCGGGTTATGGCACTTGCATGATTCAGGAGAATCATTTCTCCAACCCTGGTTATTTGATGTAGGAGTATCCTAGGTTTCCTTGTAATCCTACACTTTAGTTCATTCTACCAGTTACTATCAAGTGCCAATTTCCAGTTGTTGCCAAGTGCCAGTTTCCAGTTGTTGCCAAGTGCTAGTTTCTAGTTATTACCAAGTGCCAATTTCCAGTGTGTGTCGAGTTCCATTATGTGGTAAGTTTTCCAATGTGTTTCGAGTTATCAAGTGTATGCCAACTTACCCTTCATGTGCTAAGTTACCCAGTGTATGCCAAGTGACCCTTCATGTGTTGAGTTACCCATTGTATGCCAAGTGACTCTTCATGTGCTGAGTTACCTAGTGTATGCTGAGTGCTAGCATTTGGATGTGATTTCTATGAGCTGACTTGTGAGATTTATTTTGATCGTGACATTTATGTTAAGATATTTTTCTGGGATGTGTCTTGACCATTATTATGTCGGCCTTCATCTTATGTAATATTCTAGAATAATCTATAAGCCATTTTGGCAAGTATATATTGAGTGCTTAGGCTTAGAGTTAGGTAAGTTTTGGGAGAAGTTTTAGGGAGAAAATTGCAGAGCAAAACTAAAAGTGCAAATTTGTAGTTGGATCTTTGAATGTGAATGTATTTGTAAATGGCTGTAACCCAGAAGGCCTTATAGTTGGGCATGTATGAAGATGTTTTGATGAATCAATAAATGTATTTCTCTCTTCCTCCTCCTTTGGTTTCTATTCCCTGTGTTTGCTTCTGTTGTGTTAACTCTTGCAGGGTGGTTTGGATAGCTGGGTGAGCCTTTGGCCCTTGTTATCCACTTTTTCATATGTCACTTTCAAATGGTATAACATTTTTGAAATCCAAAAGTTGTGTCACATTCTATGCTTTGTCTAGTATAAAGAAAAAATAAAATGTATTAATTTGGTAAATTTTTCAATTAGTTAAGGTGGTTAGACATGAGAGTTTTTTATTTTGAAAAAGTTTTAGTAGAAAATTCATATTTAATTATTTATTTGAAATAAAAATACCCAAAAATATGCATCACATCTGGGCATGAGTCTACTTTTTATATCTATAATTATATTAAAAAATATTATCATTTGATTTTGATTAAGGTGGTCAGACATACACCTACTTTTTATTTTCACCTTGAAATTTTTGTAGTACTGCATTAAAATCCAAACTCTTGACCAATCAAATATTTTTTTGTCTAGATAAGGCCAATTAGTTTAGAAACTGCATTCAATTTCGTACAAATTATTTTCTTACAACTTTTTTGATATAAAGTCTAGAACTACTTTAAAATTATGTATCAAGTTGACATAACCTTGATTTGTTGGTTTTTCACTACCACTTAAGGACATAGTTTGGTTGACCATGATCTTGCACATACCCTTCTGCCTGATTGGGATTTGAGTGCATCATACATTTTTTACAATTTAATTAAATTTGGTAAATAGGATATAAAACTTGATGTACAGGGAGTCAAAGATGCCATAATTTGTTCAAGATTTGTGGAAGATGAAAAGTCAATGTTGTTGTGGGCCTTATAACCCCCACACAAAAGGCCATAAATTATTGAAGTTGATCATGCTTTTGGTCATTTGATGACACTCAAAGTAGGGGTGACATACCCTAACAAGGTTGTAGGTATGCAAGTGGACATGGCATTGTTTAATCAAGCAAGTGTGAAGCAAGTGACATCTGAGCGGGATAACTGGAAGACATCATATGAAAATATGTTAAAGTCAGGGCAGACTCAAGTGTAACTAATGATGCAATCATCAACTAATGCTCTTAAAATTTAACTAAAGAAATTGCAAGAAGAGAATACAAATTTGAAAGATGTTTCAATGATTAGAAGTGAATTCTCTAGCACTTTGATCAGAAAATGGTTTAAGAGGTTGTTTGAAAAATCAGGTAAAGTTTGGGATACTGATAGTAGTTATAAACCCCCAGCTTTGAGACATAATGAGATATAAGATCTTGGTCAAAGGAAAAATACCGTTGAAGGATGAAGATATTCAAGAAGTAGAAAGGTTGATTTAGGATCATACTACATATTCATAGGAATTTAAGTTTTCTTTCAGGTCAATGTAGGAATTGTTTATAAAACATAGAGTTATATCTTGGCACGATGAAAATGGGGACACCATTGACTGAGAGAGATCGATGGATATGTGTTATTTGATGTAGGAATGAGCCCTAGCATATGTACATAATAACAACCTAGACATGTCTAAGGCCAACATGCAGATGGAGCAGATGTTCGAAATCAAGATCAAGGTAAGAAAAGTAATTAGTGATGCACATTTACTAGGAGATATCAAATATGAAGAACACATTAGGCAATGCAATGATTTTATTGAATCATCATCATTAGAATCAGAAACATAAGTCTTTGTTGGATAAACTTGTTTTACGTGCATACAATTAATTGTTAATGAGTCAGTTATAAATTTTGTAAACAAAGGGACATACCCTTTCACTATGTAACCAATCCAATGCCTATAATTATAAGGGCCATATTTAGAATAGGATATCATATTATATAGAATTATAGTCAAGACATTATTCTTATATTTATATAGAGAGAAATTGATTCTATTATCTACTCTAGATTTTGTCAATTGTATGCACTAGCAACACATGTAAAATTGTGGTGAAAGTATCTTCAAGTTCAATATAAAGGCTTGTGTGTTTGATTGATCTTTTGGTGATATCATTCCTATCTCTTTCATTTTATTTCCTTTGATTGAATATTCAAAGTTTTCTTTAATTGATAGTCCAATTGGGTGAATTTAGTAAGGGATTTCATTATTTAAAAATAGTAGTGTTGTATGAAGTGAATAATCTACATTGTTGTCTTGTTGAGCTCTTAAGGGGAGTTAAAATTAATAAGATTAACTATTGAAGTTTTCTTGGGAATTTCAAATAATTGGTAGGGATAGGGTTGTGGTGCTCCCTTTCAGATCTAGTTGCAAGACCCAAAATGAGGCAAGTGGTAAAGCTGTTGAAGTTGGAAGATCAGGTACCTAATCTTCCTCTAGAGATTAATGCCTATACCATAGAGTATCATCCCATCATTCTAGACCTCTAATGAATGAAATTGATTAATTAATGATGTAGGAGAATCCTAGGTTTCCTTGTTATCTTGCTCACCTTTATTCATTCTGCATATTGGAGTGGAGTGCCAATGGTTTTTCAATCTTTTTTTGCTACTGTGATGTTCAGTGGATGCTAAGTTACTGTAGCTCTAGTGAATGCCAAGTTACTATAGCTCTAATGGATGCTAAGTTACTATAGCTCTAGTGGATGTTGAGTTACTGTACCTCTAGTGGATGCTAAGATACTATAGCTCTAGTGTTATGATTAACCTCAGACATAAAATATAGTTACATGCAAATATAACCAATACCAAAAAAAAGTAGATCACATAAAAGAGAATACAAGACATCAAGATTTAATGTGGTTCACCCAATCCTTGGGCTACGTCCACCAATAGAAAGTCCAATATTATTATCCAGTGATTACAATCCGTAATCTCTTATAGCTCAATACCACCTCAAGAAGCTATAATATCACCATTACATTATGAAATCCATAACCCTACGCCTTTTTATACAAGTTTTTCCTTCTTACAAAATTAGAGCTAGAATAAGTCATAGAATAGAAAAAATAACAGTCGATGCCTTTTACAATATAAGGGCATTTTTGGCTTCAAGGGCATTGCCTCTAAAAACCCTTGTGGGGGCATTGTCCCTTGACCCCACCCTATGCTACATCAGGGAGAACACTTGGGACACTAACCCTTGACCCCATCTTGGGGGCCCTGCCCCCAAACCCCCATAGAAATAATATGGGGAGAAAACCACACTGAATAAACCTTCGAGTCTGATTAGGCTCCACATTACAACAATATCCCACTTGGAGATTGACCAGACTCCACAAAAATAATCTCCCACTTGGAGGCTGATCATAGCACTACAAAACCTGTAGCTCCCACTGGAATATCAAACCACCCTAGACTCTACTGTTCTTTTATATTGTTTAGTCGAGAAAACCAACCAAAGTTGAAGAAGAATTCAACTTCTCCCTTGTTACTACCTTTGTAAACATATCTGATGGATTGTCATTTGTATGTATCTTCTCTAGATTTAACTATCCATCGTCCAAAACTAGTCAAATGAAATGGTACCAAAACTAGATGTGTTTTGTCTTTGAATGTAGAGCTGAATTCTTTGCAAGATGAATGACACTCTGACTATCTATGAACAAATACTTATCCTTCTGAGGGTGTCCCAATTCTTATAAGAAGAACTAAAGCCATATCATCTCCTTAGCTACCTCTGTAGTATCAACATACTCTGCCTCTATAGTGGATAAAGCATTAACCTTCTATAACCGAGAAACCCAGTTCATTGATGCCCACCAATAGTAAATACATAACCTATAGTGCTCCACTTGGTATCAATATCCCCTACCAAATATGAGTTAACATATCCATGTAAAGTAGTAGTAGGGCCTCCAAAGTGTAAACACTTACTGGATGTTCCTCTCAAATATCTAAGAATCCACTTAACTGCATTCTAATCCTCAATTCCTAGATGACTCATATACCTATTAACAACTCCCACAACATGTGCAATATCTGGCCTTGTACATACCATATCATACATCAAGCTTCCTACAACTGAAGCATAAGGTACCTTAGACATCTTATCCTCCTCTTCTTGTGTCTTGGGACACATCTCCTTAGTCAACTTCAAATGACTAGGTAAATATGTGCTGACAGCTTTAACATTCTCCATAGAGAAACATTGCAACGCCTTCATAATATAATCAACTCGAGATAGTGTCAATTTCCTTTTCTTTCTATCTCTACAAATCTTCATACCAAGGATTTATTTTGTTGCCCCCAAATCCTTCATAGCAAATGCATGTACTAATTATTCCTTTAACCCCTTAATGTGATCCATGTTAGACCCAACTACAAGCATATCATCAACATATAAACATAAAATAATGTAGCTGTTAGCATCCAACCTCTTAAAATAAACACAATGATCTAAATAGCACCTATTATATCCATGTTGATGCACAAAATTGTCAAATTTTAGATACCATTTTCGAGGTTCTTGCTTCAAGCCATATAAACTTTTCTTCAATCTGCACACTAAGTTCTCCTTACCTTCAACCTCAAATCCCTGTGGCTGAGCCATATATATCTCTTCATTCAAATCACCATGAAGGAATGCTATTTTAACATCAAGCTACTCCAAATACAAATCTTTAGTAGCAATAATACTTAAAACAATGCGAATAGAAGTCATCTTAACAATAGGAGAAAATATCTCATCAAGTCAATGCCCTTTTCTGTGCAAATTCTTTTACAACTAACCTAGCTTTAAATCTTTTCTTACCTCTATCCTCTTGTTTTAACCTATAAACCCATTTATTCTGTAAAGCCCTTTTACTTGCAAGCAACTTGCCTAAATCCCATGTCTTATTTTTCAACAAAGAGTCCATTTCTTATTTCACTACAAACTCCTATTGAATCTTTGTATCAACTTGCACAACTTCATCATAACATTCAGGTTCACCAGCATGAGTAAGTAAAATAGAATGCAAGAAAAAAGAAAATCTTTCTGGAAGTCTACTTATCCTTTTTGACCATCTAATATTCACTGGGGTGTGTGGTATTTTTTGTTGCGATTGTTCTAGATCATGAGGAATTGCTAGAACATAAGTTTGTAGAGTATCATTTAGCACTACATAATCATCTTCTTTCTTCTCATGTTGCTAAAAAAAATCTTTGTACAACACTTTCTCATTGAATATGACATCCTTGCCTCTTACAATTTTACAATCTTCAAAATCCCAAAGCCTATAACCAAATTCATTGATGCCATATCCAATAAATACACATTTCTTTGACTTAGCTTCTACCTTGGTTCTATTTTTAGAATCTATATGAGAAAATGCTTCACAACTGAAGGTTTTGAGAAAAAAATAACTCATCTTCTTACCAGTCCATGCTTCCTCTAGAATACCACAACACAAAGGAGTAGAGGGACCTCTAATAATCAAATATATAGTAGTATTGATAGCCTCTACCCACATGTTTAAGGACAACCCTACATATAACCTCATGCTTTGTGCACATTGCATTATAGTCCTATTCATGCATTCAACCACTCCATTTTCCTATGGAGTCCTTAAAATTTTTTTTTGTCTATGAATAATATTAGTGGAGAAATAATCTTCAAATTCATGACTATAATACTAACCACCATTATCATATCTAAGACTTTTGAATTTCTTACCAGTCTCATTTTCAACCAAGCATTTCCATTTCTTAAAAGTTTGAAATACATTAGATTTTTGTCTAAAGAAATAAACCCATAAATTTCTAGATGCATCATCAATAAATGTAACATAATAATGAGAGCCACCAAGGGAAGATACCTGAGCTATTCCCCATACATTTGTATGCACAAGCTCTAATTTTTCACTTTTATTTTCCTTCCTAGTCTTCATAAAACTCACTCTATTTTGTTTTCCATACAAACAAATTTCACAAAAATCCATATTGTTATATTTCAAACCTAGTAAAACTTGTTTTGAATGAAGTACTTTCATACCTTTCTCACTCATGTGCCCAAGTCTGTTGTGTCATAGCGCTATATCATAATCTTAGCCATTTGTTCTCCCTGCTCAACTACAACAACTGTTCTTGAATATTCATTTTTTTCAAAAACAATCAAAGTAGAAGGAACAATATGACCTGTACAAAGATATAAGGTGCCTACTTTGACACCTTTTGCTACTGCAAGGGAATGTTTTAAAACCTTCCAATTTTTATCATTAAAAGTAACTACACAACCATCATCACTGAGTTGCCCTATTGAAATTAAATTCCTACATAGCCTTGGAACATGTCTTACCTCATGTAGTATCCAATGATTCCCATTTCATAACTTAATCTTAAATTTTCCCTTTCCAATAATCTGGTAGGGTTCATTATCCCTCAAATAAACAAGCCCAAAATCCCCTTGGACATAATCAATGACATAACCTCTATGAGGTGTAGCATGAAATGAAGCACCAGAATCTAAAACCCATGAATCATCAACACTTTCTAAAGATAGAAGCAAAACATCCTCTTTGGA
This sequence comes from Cupressus sempervirens, assembly GCA_028749045.1. Classification (NCBI taxonomy): domain Eukaryota; kingdom Viridiplantae; phylum Streptophyta; class Pinopsida; order Cupressales; family Cupressaceae; genus Cupressus; species Cupressus sempervirens. The sequence goes on along the minus strand of CM053791.1, from coordinate 140,663,197 downwards.
TTTGTTATTTACAACATTTACCTCCTTGTTCTCTTTCAATTTATCTCCTTCATTGTTCTTTTGAGTCCAGAAATCTTTATTCTTATGCCTTGATTTCTCATAGTACCAGTAATCTCTCACTCCTTTGTATTAAGACCTCTTCCCCTTTGACTTTCCTTTTGATTTCCCACAATTTTTAGAATTATTTCCTCTCTCAATCATTCTGCCTCTTCTTTGTGCATTCAAATAAATTCCTGACATAGATCCACTTGAGGTTTTCCTATGAGTTTCCTCACTCAAAATAACACTGATCAAATCATTATATTTTAGGCTATTAGATCTAGAAATAGAATTATTCACAACTATTACCAAGCCATTCTAGCTTTCAGGCAAAGAACACAAAATCAAGAGAGCCCTAATTTCTTTATCAAAATTGATATCCACATAAAATAACTAACTAGTAATAGTATTAAACTCATTTAAATGATCCACAATAGATCCACCTTGTGCCATTTTTCATATTAAATAAATGCTTCTTGAGAAATACCTTATTTGAAGTGGAGGGCTTTTCATATAGTTTTGTTAGGGTTTGCATCAACTCTTCTATCCTCTTCACTTTTGTAATATAAAATGCCATTTCCTTTCTATCTAAAAGATCCCAATTGTCATTTTTTGTAGATCCCTGATTCTTGGTTTTTCCTTCCAACGGCTTCTATAAATCCTTCTGATAAAGATAGTCTTCCATTTGCATCTTCTAGAACTAAAATTTTTTCCCATTAAACTTGTCAATCCTTAGATTACCCTCATTTTCCATCACTCCCACTCAATTGTAAGACTGCCACTCAACCATGAGACCTTCCTGTAGAGGATCATTAAAAAGAATGACGATGGTCTCACTAAAAAAGGATGACCATATGGATCTGATGCCACTTGTTATGATTAACCTCAGACATAAATAACAGTTACATGCAAATATAACTAATACTAGAAAAAGGTAGATCACATAAAAGAGAACACAAGACACGAATATTTAACATGGTTCACCCAATCCCTGGGCTACATCCACCAACAACAAGTCTAATATTATTATTATCCAGTGATTACAACCTTATTACAATTCATAATCCCTTACAACTCAATACCACTACAAGAAGCTACAATATCACCATTACATTATGAAATCCCTAACCCTAAGCCTTTTTATACAAGCGTTTGCCACTTACAAAATTAGGGCTAGAATAAGTTGTCCAATAGAAAAAATAATAGTCGACCTTGCAAAATTAGAACCCTGTAGATGCGTTGCCCCTTGACCCCATCTTGGGGGCACTACCCCCAAACCCTTGTAGAAATAATATTGGGAGAAAACCACACCAGGTAAACCTCTTAGTTTGATTAGGTTCCATATCACAAAAACTAGTGGATGTCAAGTTATTGTAGCTCTAGTGGATACTGAGTTACTATAGCAATCTAGTGTTGACTAAGTGTTCCTTCATGTGCCAAGTGAGACTATTGGTGCCAAGTGTTACTATTGGTGCCAAGTGTTCCTGTTGGTGCTAAGTGCTAGTATTTATCTTGGTCCTTCTTTGACCGAGTTATCTATGTCTAGTTCTAGTTTGGGCCGACCTTGCATGTTTTTAATTTTGATATTGGTAGTTAATATTTGATGTGAGTGGACTTGTGTCTATGCATGAATTTAATGTAAGGTTTAATATTGTGATAGGTTGACCTATGGCCACACACATATTTAAGGAGGTCTAGGATTGAGTTTTAGAGGTAGAACTTAGAGGATGTAAAATTTGGAGGCATATGTGTTTGGAGATCTAAATTTGAAGCTGGATCATGGATTTGAATGTATTTTGTATTTTTCCATAACCCAAAAGGCCTTACAGCTAGTCATGTATACTGATTATTTGATGAATCAATAAGTGTTTTCTCTTCTTCCTCCTTTGGTGGTTGTTCTTTTGTTATTTTTTTGTTGTGTTAACTCTTGCTTGGTGGCTTGGATAGCTGAGTGTGTCTTTGGCCCTAGTTATTCATCCCTCCTTACATTAGGTGGTATTAGAGCTTGAGGTTCACCCTTGTGGTGTTTGGATCATGTAGAACCTTGAGTAAATTTGGTTGTAGGGTTGTAAATCTATGAATTCAACCTATAGCTTGCAGAGGGTTACAATCTTGAAGGAACATGATTTGTAAAGATGGTTCGAGGTAGAGAAAATGCTGATACTGCAATATCAGATACATTGAGACAAATTATAGCCATATTAGATGCCGTGGAGACAACCCAGAGGAGATGAGTACATCTTGATGATGTCAGTGATGTTGAAATAGTAGCACCAAACCCTAATCCAAAACCTAAAGAGGACCAAGATGAGGCAAGGTTGTTGAGAGTGTTATCTTGGGCAAATTCAAAGCCTACTATAGAAGTTGTTCCTTATGATAGAAGATTGGATACCAATGCTATGTTGGATAGTATCTCTAAAATGGAGAAGTTCTTTGAGTATGAAAACACTCCTGATAATAGGAAGGTGAAAATTGTAGTTACTAGGTTTAAAGGACATGCCTCACTATGGTGGGGGCATTTGCAAACTGATAGACAAAGGAGAGGAAAGAAGAAGATTAAAACTTGTATGAAGATGGTGAAAAAAGTGAAGAACAAATTCCTTCCTACTAATTACCAATTTAGCTTATTGAGAAAGATGCAAAATTTGAGACAAAGAGATGTGACTGTAAAGGAGTATATAGAGGAATTTTATAGATTGGACATGTGGATGATGATGTTGAGAAAATTGCAAGGTACATAAATGGATTGAGATCTAGAATTCAAGATGAAATAAGTTTTATGAAATTGGAAAGTGTGGAAGAAGCATACCAATATTTCTTGAAAACTAAGGAGATCTTGACAAATAAGCATGAAAAAAGACAAACAGGTAGAGGTGGTAGATTCCAAAGAGGTAGAGGTAGATCCTATGGAGAAGGTGGCAGATCTGACAATTCTATGCAAGATAAGGGAAAATTTGAATGGAGGAATGATGACAAAGGAAAGAACGAATGGAAAGTTGGTAATTCTTACAAAGGAGGTACTAATTCTTATTGAGGAAGAGGTAATTCTTATTCTAGAGGTCGTTTTCATGGTAATTGTTTTAGATGTGGTAAAGAGGGACATAGATCTTTTGAATGTGGATCCTCTAAAAGTGGGCAAGGTAACAAAAATGTTGTGATTCAAGGAGATGATGAGGGTCCACCAAGTGGACTTGAGGCTAGAGAGGATCTAATGGTGAGAAGAACCTTATGTAATAAAGGAAGTGATGAGGAACCTATTTTAAGTAGAAGTCTTTTCAAGACAAGATGTAAGATGACTAGAAAATGTTGCAAAGTGATCATTGATAGTGGAAGTTTCACAAATTTGGTATCATAAGAGTTGGTTATGAAGGTGCAATTGTAGAGGCTGAAGCATCCTAAACCCTATCATGTTTCATGGGTCAAAGATGAGCATAAGGTATTGATAAGTAAGCAATTCCTTGTGAAGTTCAAGATTGGACATTACTTTGATGAATTTTTGTGTGATATTATGCCTATGGATTGTTGTCATACTATAGTGGACAGACCTTGGAAATATGATAGATATGCTATACATGATGGAAGATTGAATCAATATACTCTTTGGGTGAATGGGAAGAAACAAATATTTCTGCCTTTGATTGAAAGTCTAGATGAGGTTAACTGTATGGCTATAAAAATTTGCATGGTTAATGGAAAACAATTTGAAAAGGAAATAAAAAAGAATCAAGTTTTTTTTACTATAATTCTAAGGAGACCAAGTTGTGTCAATAGTAATTGAGTACTAGAAAATAGTGTTAACTGAGTGCTAGTTAGTGGTGACTGAGGGACAACTGGTAGTATTAACCAAGTACCAGAAGAAATTGTAGAATTACTGAATGAGTATAAAGAGATTGTTGTTTAGGATATACCTAATGGTTTACCTCCAATGAGAAGTATAAATCATTGTATGGATCTGATTCCTGGAGCTAGCTTTTCGAACAAAGCACCATATAGATTGACAGCTACAAACAATGAAGAACTTAATAGACAAGTGCCTGAATTGTTGTAGAAAGGTTTGATCAAAGAAAGCTTGAGTCCATGTGATGTACCTACTATAGTAGCACCTAAAAAGAATGGAGAATGGAGAATGTGTACTGATTCCAGAGCTATTAATAAGATCAAAGTGAAATATAGGTTTCTTATGTTGAGGATGGATGATATAATGGATTGTTTGAGTGGAGAAAAGTATTTTACAAAGATTGATTTGAAGAGTGGTTATCATCAGATCAGAATTAGAGAAGGTGATGAATGGAAGACTACTTTTAAGAAAAAATATGGTTTGTATAAATGATTGGTTATGCCTTTTGGTTTGACTAATGCACCTAGTACTTTCATGAGGTTAATGAATGAAGTTCTGAAAATATTATTAGGTAAGTTTGTGATTGTTTATTTGGATGACATTCTGATATTTAGTAAGACTAAGGAAGAACATCTTGAGTATGTTAGACAAGTATTATAGAGATTGAAGGAGGAGAAGTTGATGATTAATTTGAAGAAGTGTTCTTTTATGAAAGAGGAGATTGTGTATTTGGGATTTTAGATTTCATTTGATGGTTTGAAGATGGATCCTGAGAAGGTAAAAGCTATTTTGGAATGGCCTACACCTAAGAATGTGGGTGAGGTAAGATCATTTCATGCTTTGGCTAGTTTCTATAGAAATTGCATAAGAAATTTCAGTTCTATTTGTAATGCTATGACTAAGACAATGAGAGGAGATAAAAAGGAATTTAGCATGCTCCACTCTTTCACCATGATGTTCAACATGCTCTAAAATATTCAAAGAGAGGTTACACATCAAATTGCAATTAAAGATGTTAAATTATATTCATAATTGTGTAATTAATTTCTAATAGAAAATTAATACCTCCACCACTATGATGTACATCATGGCCTTCATCACACACAGGCTCTATGATAGGATTTAAAGACTACATTGAAATGTTATGTGCATTGTTATGTAGTTAATTTATGTTGAAAACTAACACCAAAAAAGAAATTTCTCAACTATTCAATTTGATTTACTTTTCATATGACCAATTTACTTGTGTCTCATTTGGTGCACTAGATTCTTGCGTATGGCTTTCAAATTCTTGGTGTAGGTGTGCAACCACAACTTTATAGCCTTTCATCAATGCAATTTTTTTAATCTTCATCTGTGGGCTCTACATTGAATTCTGCGCCCTATATTTTTTGCTTAATATTGCTAGTTTTACATATATTATTTGATTAAACAAAATTGTTTGCAACATTATATAATTTTTTTTAATATGAAATTTTATTGCTGCTACTTACAAGTTGAGAGTGAAGATTCATATAGCCACCAGAGCCATGTTTGTGTTGGCCAACCTTTTGTAGTCTCACTTTTGTAGCTTTTGATGTGTCCTGCAATCTATGAAAATTTTGAAACATGTTAGATTATATATTTACAAATATCATTAATTAATGCATGATTACATTCTACTTAATACTATCATGACATACCTTCTTTTTCCCTTTTTTGGTTCATTTCCTTTACCACATAGCCTTTTCTCTTTTGCATCTTCTATTATTTCATTCCACTCCATCAGTGGAATCATAGGAGGATGCTCATACTTTGGGTTATCCTTTGGACCCTTTCTCTATTGGTCCCTCACAATCTTTATATGTTTGGATGCTCTTTTGAGAAATAGGGCACCGTCAAAAATGTTTTTTCCAAAAAGGTCCTCAAAAGATGTAATGAGCTGATTTTTTTTACAGGACCCTGTTCATTCCACCTTTAAATACAAATAAAAATCATTAGATAAATAACATTAATATAGTACAATAAATGGAAGAAAAGGAAATTATTGTAGTAATGATATGAAACTACATACCTTTTACATATGGTGGGTCTAAGCAACTTCAATGTCATTTCAAATAGATGATCATAGAAAACATCATTTCCTACAAAAACATCATGCGGTTACTAGCCCAAAACAAGTTATGTATAAGTAAACTATAATTACACTGTAAATAATGACAATTTGAAAGCACTTGGAAGCTTTGGTAATTTTAACAGAAACATATTTTTCTTGTCCAACAAACAATGTCCCCGCAAATGAACTAGTACTAGTCACATAGGCTACTCTAGGAAATGATTCAATTTTAGTAGTAATGGTTGGTGTTGTGCAAAAATTAAGTCCATGAGTATAAAATCCACCCAAGAAAAAAAAAAAATGCATGAATAGCATATTACAAAATATAAAAAACCAATATTTTACTAGTTGTACTTGGCATAGTCGAAGATGTATGCAAGCTCCTTGTTACTAAAAAAGCAGTTGGTAATATTAGAAAGATGTTCAAAGGAGGCATCCACACTTCATCATGAGCTAAAAAATACATTGTTAGAAAAGAAATTTACAATGGATAAAGATCAAATGGGTACTAGCTAGAAACATCCAAAAATCAAAATTAAGTGCTATAATGTTGATGAAAAAAAACAATGTTGCAGTAGTATTACCACAATCGTCTATTATTGCTCATATTGTTTCACATGTAGCCAATGAACTTCATGTACTAATTCTTTCATTTGGAGCAACAGATCCAACTCTCTCATCATATTAGTATGGAATAATAGATTTCTATGGGAGAAATGGGTAGCTTCTTATTGTGGTTGCATATACAGATGATATGTATGGAATGATGCCAGTTACAATTGTGATTGGTTTCTATGGATGGAAAGATATAATTCTCACATTGCATTTTTTGGTTCATTAGAGTTAATTTTCATATGCATACTAGGGTTATCTTTGTATAACCATAGTAGTGCACAAATTTTATGTAGGAATGTGGTGTACAACTATTGCATTCTTTCTTCTCATAGGAGTTATTTTATGGACTTTGTACCATAAATTAAACTGTAATTTTCTAGGATATCCAAAGGAGAAAGCCACATTGTTAGCAAAAAAATTTGCAACATTTTTTTTTTCATTTGGAATGGATAAAGATAAAAGTTAAGTGTTATAATGTTGTAAAGAGAAAGTTTTAGTTACATGAAGGTTGTGTGCTAAAACCCTCACCATATTGACCACACGGTCTCATAGATGTCACAAAATCTTGTAAGAAGAACACATAATATTTTAGATCATGATCCATAAGATATTATAAAATATAAACATCTATTGAACTTTTATTATTTCTTAAGATTAATTGCTGCTTACCTTTAAAGAAGTGACTCTAAGTACCAATTCTTCTTTTAGTGCCTCTGTCTCCTTGGATATGTTTTGATCAAGAACAAGGTTAAGAATTTTATTACTATATTTTTAAAAAAGTTTATGGGCCATGAATACAAGGTCAATGCTAGACACATTGTCATCTACAAATGATGCATGAGTTTTAGATCGCATTTGATCTGCTGTCATTTTCACTTTTCCCTATCAATAAGTATCAAGTTGTGACATCAATATCAGTAAAATTCCATCAAAATAAGTCTAAATCCATAAAGAAAAGAACATAATAATATGACATTTATTTCTATATAATTTTTACAATAACACTAATTAAGGTTTAGCTTTTGATGTGACAACCAACCTTTTTCTTTGCCCAAGTTCTCTCTTAGGGTCTTCTTAGGTCATATACTTGACCAACTAGGGGTTCTAGACACCCTATGCATCTTAGGATTATAACTAATACACCCTAACCATTCAGCTGGTGCACATCAATTAGGTAGGACATACACTTGTTCACTACTCTCTAGCAACATAGGTAACCCCCAAGACTATAAAGGACATGATTGGAGTCCTCAAAGTGCCTTAGGTCTCTTTCCAAGATTCCAAACTCAAAAAAATGTCACAACCCTAATTGAGTTGCAATCCACAAGTAAAATTGCACTCAAGTACTTGGAAAAAGGCTACAAGGATTAACCCTCCAAATGCACAATACCAAAATATCTTAAAAAAATCCTTAACAATGGGAAAAAAACCCAATCTAGATACCCTTTTCAAAGTTCTTATAGATTTTAAGGGTCTAGGATTTCCACAATATTGATATAGTATGGGCACAAATTTGGCCTTGAATTAAGGGTTTCAAGGGTTCACTTGTTGTCTAATGCAAAACCTTGTTTTGTACTAAGGACTCTCACCAGAACTTCTCCTCCAAATTGGGGTTATTTCACAATACCCCCTAGCACTTCACATGCTTAGATTAAGATATCAACACTTTCAATCCTATCCATAGCTCTATCTCTTTTGTGTGATCACTAACTAAGTTGGAATGACTTGCCTAGGGAATCACCTCAAAAACCATAGTTTTGCTTTCCATGGGCCCTCCATTACTATACATGGAGTAAATGGAGTCTAGTTCCAAACCCTAAGAAACTGTACAATGTCTATGATGGGAAGTGGCCCTAGAACCCCATTTGTGCAAACAGCATGTCTCAGGACAACATACTACTGAAATACAAAATAATTAATCTAAACACACAAAACTTGGCTAAATGAAAAATGAATTAAGTACAAATTCTTTGAATGATATCTACTAACACTTCCAACACTAACAAAATTGGAACTAATCTGTACATATGCCAAAAAATTAGAAAAACATAAAACTATTGTTCATAACTTGCTTTCTAGACCATACAATGCAAAGTGTACTTTCTCTAACTAATTAAAAAGATTAGAAATCACCTTATAAAGGCTTAACATGAACATTCTAAGCTCATTCAGGTAGTTGAAGATCTCTAACTGATAAGTTTCTCTTTTTGTAAGAAAAAGCTAAACATCTCCCAAGGATACAAAATGAGCAAGCTAATGCAATAAATAGAAGTGTTATAGATCATAACATGTGACAAAGTCTTTTTCTTTCACTGAGCTCTATTGATCAGCCTTCAGATGGGAAGTCATTGGTCTCAATCCTCCTAGCTCTTCCTTATATCCAACCACTTATACCCAAATCCTACTACCTAACTTGTTTGATAACCAAAATCAAACCTCTATCCAACTAGCCTTTGAGCATGTCATCATCAGTGACATCTTATACCAAAGATCCTTTGACCAAATTATTCTCTGATGCCTTGATTCATGAGAAGTAGACATTATCTTACATAAGGTACATGATGGTATATCTTGAGGCCATTCCAGTGGTTTTATTTTAGCTACAAACTAGGAATGAATCCTGGGTAGTTATAGTCACTTATGGATTCATAGGTTATTAGCTAGCAACATCGATAATAGATTCATTGTTAGCATTTTTCAGCAACATCCATGATTGTGTCTAAAGTTCCTTAAAAAAATTCAAAAAATTGGCAAATAATCTTTAAAAAAATGAGAAAAAGTCACAAAAAAATGGATGCCTTGATGAAAACTTGACAAATAGGCATCTTGTCATGAAAATTTGAGTCAAGATAAAAATTTTGTCCATAAGTGAAAACTTGGAAATTAGGCACTTTGGGCAAGTACCTTGGTGAAAACCTAGCAAACAGGTGCCACATGTAATCAATTGTTTCTCCTCCATCTATTAGGATTCCATCTTTTTTTTTCCCCCTTGTCATTCCTTGATCACATCCTTCATATTTCAAGACATCTTTAGTCCTTGATCATGGCCCACAAATTGGTTAATATCCATTATTATCCTACTCAAGCATCACCAGTCTGTACATACTCTATCTTTGGCCTTTCTACATAGTTTGTCTCTTATCTAGGGGCATATTACCTACACAATATATAAGTTTGGAATTCATCCATTGTAAATGACAACTTTTGCAAGATTTGGCAATTTTTGCAATTTTCAACACCTATTTCTCAAACTTGCTCCATTTGATAAAAAACTATGAAAAAGGCCTTAGATGGATACTAATCACTTAATAAGGACCTTAAAACATTTACTTTCCCTATTTAGCCTTCAAAAACAAAAAATTTCCTATTAAGCCAAATGAGCAATTTTTGAACAATTGGGATCAACATTACGATTTTGGGCTCTTCCAACCTATCTATCCACACCTTAGGACCAATTTTGTCCTCTTACTGATATAGTGATGTGGCTAGGATCATTACAAGCCAAAACATCTAAGAAGCCCTAGGTCTACCACTAGCCTACCTAGGTGCTCCTGCACCATACTCCCCTCATCAAAAAAACTAAGTTAAACCTGATGGCAACATGTCTAGGGGAATGCTATCCTTTTTGAAATTTGTTTTAGCAACCCAAGTACCCTCTAAAGTTGGCTTTCCCTTCCATTGGATGAGGTGCTCCATATATACCTTGTGCCTTGTAGACTTTTTCACTCTTGAATCTAACACATTCTCTGCCTCCAACTTGTTGACAATAGCTGTTGTATTAGAGTCAATGTCATCTTGAACATCTAGACTAGTTTGATGTAATGTACCTTTGAGTTCCACCAAGTCTCGTACATTGAAAATAGAGGATATGTCAAAATCTGATAGTAAATCTACCTTATAGGCATTAGCTCCATTCTTTGCCAAGATTTTGCAAGGCCCTACCCTCTTCATCTGTAGCTTGGTAGGCACACCTTTATGAAACCTTTCTTTATTGAAATGGACCATACCATATTCACCAACAACAAAATAAACATATTCCCTCTTTTTATCCACTTTGGCCTTTAGTTTTTGAGTGTTATCTTCGATGGTCTTCTTGACTTGCTCTTGAATCTCCTTCATAGTTTGAACAAAGTCTTCAACTTGGCCACTTATTTTATCCATGTCTCCAAGATACCTCAATCCACATACACCCCTTGGATGCATTCCATAAACAATCTCAAAAGGACTCTTGTCAGTAGTCCTATTCCTGTTATTGTTATAGGCATATTCTGCTTGTAAGATAATAACATCCCAAGTTTGACCATATTCCTTAGTTAGGAACCTTAGAAGGTTACCTAAGGTCCTATTAACCACTTTAGTTTGACCATTAGTTTTGGGATGGTAAGCTGAACCAAAAGACATGTTTATGCCAAATTTTCTCCACAAAATTTTCCAAAAATGGCTCATAAGTTTGACATCCCTATCTAACACTATGCTTAATGGAAGTCCATGAATCCTTAAAACCTCCTTGAAAAATAGATGGGCAACATGACTTGCATCATTAGTTGTTTTACATGGGATGAAATGCCCCATCTTATTGAATCTATCAACAACAACGTAAATGATATCATACCCTTGCTTGGTCTTGGGTAAGCCTATGATAAAATCCATACACAATCCCAAGGCCTATTTGGAATTGGTAAAGGCTGATAAAGACCTACATTTCTGATTTCCTCCTTTGGCTTTCATGCATACCATACACTACTCCCTCATATTTTGTCACATCCTTCACTAGCTTGGGCCAGTAATAGAACCTTTGCACCAATTCTAAGGTTTTGCTAACACCAAAATGTCCACTTTGGCTGTCATTATGCTTCTCTTATATTAGGTTTTCTCTTATTGAACCCCTTGGCACACACAACTTGTTACCCTTGAATAGCAACCCATTTTTCAAAGTATATTATGAAAATTTACTATGAAAATGATCGTCAAAATCAATGCATACCTTGCAAGCTTCAACAAAAACCTCATCTTCCTTGTAGAAGTTCTTAAAACTCTCTATCTTAATTATTTGGAGCTGAATCTATTGGACTATCATGACCCTTCTACTTAGTGCTTCCACCACTTTTTTTAATTGTCCCTCCTTGTACTTGATTGTAAAGGTGAAGGCTTGCAAGTATTCCATCCACTTTAAGTGTTTATTCCTCAACTTCTCTTGAGTGTTCTTATAGCTAAGATCTTGATTATATGTAAACACAACAAACTCTTTGGGAAAAAAATAGTGTCTCTATTTCCTAAGACAATGAACCAAGGCATAGAGCTTTAAGTCATAGAATGAAAAGATCTTCTTAGCCTCATTAAGTTTCTCACTATAGAAGGCTACTAGTCTATCTTGTTGACTCAAAACACCACCTACTGCTAAGCCACTTGCATCACATTATAGGGTGTAGTTTTTCAAAACTAGGCAATTGTAGGATAGGTTGAGTAGCTACTTGTTTCTTCAACATGTCAAATGGCTTCTTAGCTTCTAAAGTCCACTTAAACTTAGACTTGACTCCACTCTTTATAGTATCAAGAAAAGGTGCACAAATACCACTGAAATTCCTAATAAATTTCATATAGAATTGGGATAATCCATGAAAAATTCTTACCTCAATAGATGTGGTAGGTGTTGGCTAATCTAGTACAACAGTTACACCTTCTCCTTTTCCATATTCAATGTTCCTTGGGACATCACAAAGCCTAGGTACACAAGTTCTTGTTTGAAGAAATTACATTTCTCAAGGTTGATGGCTAGCTTCTCTTCATGAAGTCTTTTCAAAACTACCTCAACATGCTTGATATGGTCCTCCATAGTCTTTCTATAGATGAGTATATCATCTAAGTTCACCACCAAAAATCTTCCTATGTAGTCCTTAATCACTTCATTTTTGAGCCTCATGAATGTGCTAGGAGAATTGGAAAGACCAAATGGCATTACAAGCCATTCATAAAGACCATCAATAGTCTTAAATGTTGTTTTCCATTCATCTCCCTCCTTAATCTTGATTTGGTTATAACCACTCTTCAAATCCACTTAGTGAATTATTTAGCTCCTCCAAGACAATAGATAAGGTCTTCAATCCTAGGTATAGGAAACCTATACCTGATTGTGATCCTATTAATGTCTCTTGAGTTTGTACATAATCTCCATTTCTCGCCTTTCTTAGATACCAACAAAACATGGACTGCACATGGGCTTATGCTATTTTGTATTAGACCATGATCCATCAATTCTTAGACTTGTCTTGCCACTTCCAAGTTTTGATCTGGGGTGATCTTCTATGCTACTTTATTTGGAAAGGATGCACTTGGAACAAAGCCAATTTGATGACTTATAACTCTCCTAGGAGATATGGTAGCTAGAGTACCATCACTCACTATGTCCTTGTACTTTTCACGAAAAGTTTGGACTTCAATTGGTAAGGGTTCCTTGACTACATTTTCCTTTGCTTTAGACTTGAGTACTACTACATAATTCTAACATTCCTCATCTCTAAGATCTTTAACAAATTCTTTTCAACTACAAAATAGTACACTAGGTACTTTAGACTGTGTTTCCTTCCCTTCCAATAAAGACTAAATTTTAAAGGTCTTACCTCCATTTTTCAAGGTTATGGAATTATCCCTACCATCATATGCAACATCCCTATCAAATTTACAATGAATACCTAGAAAAATATGGCAAGCATCCATGGTCAAAACATCACACAACAATCTATCCTTGTATCTTGTTGTGGAAAAATCCACCCAAGCGTGCTCATTAACCAAGATTCTTTGTCCTTTATTCAGCTAAGTGACCTTGTAAGGGTTTTCATGAGGAATCTTCTATAATTTTAATTTAGTAATAGCCTCCTCTGATATCACATTATTAGTGGACCCTGAATCCACCACCACTTTGCACAATTTCCTAGGATTTTGTATTTTATCCTAAAATAGGCCCTTCTATGTAGGAGCTGGTTGTTTGATCAACACTCTCCTAAACATGAGATTCTCACCTTTTTTAGATTCAATGTGGTACACATTAGATTCCTTGTTGTAGTTTTCCTCTTCCACATAGGCCATCCTTTTGTCTTGGTTTGAGGAAGAAGGTTTTTTCGAGCATCCATAGGCTAGATGGCCTAACTAACCACAGTTTTAACATTTCAAACTTGCACAATATGAGTTGGATCTTTCTAACCCTCTTCCCCTATTGGATCCCCCTTGATTACCTCTTCCTCTATTATAACTTCCTCTCGGGGAGTTCTCACTAGTTTTCTCTGTGTGCTTGCTCTCACTTTGATTCTTGTGCTTACTACCTCTACCTTGGTAGCCTCCTCTTCATCCTCTCTAATTTTGTCCTTGCCTCTATCCTTGAATTTGGAATCCCCTTTTCCTTTGTTCATTTCCTCCACCTTTAGATCTAGTTGATGAAACCTTTGTATAGTGGTAGGTTCCCACAAATTATGTTCCTCCTATATATTCCACTTCAAACCACTTAAATATATAGCCACTTTGATTGGATCCTCTTCTTTCTTTTTAGATCTCATATAGAATTCCTTAGTATAAGAGGTTACATCTAAGTCCTTTTGCTTCAATACTTGTCTTCTTTTGTGGAGTTGGATATCAAAGTCTTTAGGTAGGAATTTCTCCTTCACTTTAGTGACCATAACATTCCAATTAACTATAGGTGTCTAACCCATGCTAACTCTCTCCTCTTCTACATATTTCCAAAATGTTAGAACTGAACCTCTGAGTGTTGACATAGCCACTTTAACCTTTTGTGCCACTAATACATCCTCTCACTCAAAATGGTTCTACATGCCATCTATCCAATCCATAACTACATCTATGTCTATCTTTCCACTGAAAAGTGGTACACCTTCCAAATATTTTTCAACTAGGGCTTTGACAGCCTTCAAGATGGGCTCTTCATTGAAGATAGGGCCAGGTTCAAGTACCATGTCCTCCTCTTCTACCTCCGTACCCTTTTCATTGTCTTCTTCTTCCTTCCTCTTTGCAGCATCAACAATTTCCTCTAATTTTGTTTTCACCTCTTCCAAGGCTACTTCAAGGAGCCTATTCTTCTCCCTCTACTCATCAATTTCTTTCACTAGTTCTATAATAGTCACCATGCTAGCTTCACCTATTGACTCTCTAGTACCTACAGACATACACCACTTTTTCTCAAATCGTTAACCTACTCTGATACCACTCTTATGTGACAACCAACCTTGCTCTTTCCCCAAGTTCCATCTTAGGGTCTTCTTAGGTCATACACTTGACCAACTAAGGTTTCTAGACACCCTATGCCTCTTAGGATTCTAACCAATAGACCCTAACCATTTAGTTGGTGCACATCAATTAGGTAGGACATACACTTGTTCACTACTCTCCAACAACATAGGTAACCCCAAACCTTTAAATGACATGATTAGACTAATAGGAGTGTCTTAGGTCACTTTCCAATATTCCAAACATAAAATAATGTTACAACCCTACTCAAGTTGCAATCCACAAGTAAAATTAGACTCAAATGCTTGGAAAAAGGCTACAAGGATTAGCCCTACAAATGCACAAAAAGAAAAATATCTTGAAAAAATCCTTACAATAGCCAAAAAAAAAACCAATCTAGATACCATTTTTAGAGTTCTTAGAGAATCTAAGGGTCTAGTGTTTCCACACTATCCATATAGTATGTACACAAATTTAGCCTTGAGTTAAGGGTTTCAAGGGTTTGCTTGTTGTCTGATAAAATTTTTTATTTTGCACCCCTTAGGAATCTCACTAGAACTTATCCTCTAGGTTAGGTTTAGTAAACAACACCCCCTAGCTCTCCATGTGTTTGGATTGAAGTATCAACACTTTAAATCCCATCCATAGCTCTATCTCTACTCTGTGATCCCTAACCAAGTTGGAATGACTTTCCTAGGGCATCATCTTAAAAAAAAGGTATTCTTTCCATGGGCCTTTCATCATTGTACATGTAGCACATGGAGTCTAGTTCCAAATCCCAAGAAATTGTGTAATGTATATAGTGGGAAGTGGCCCTAGAATCCCATTTGTACAAACAATTTGTCTTAGGATAATAGACTACTGAAATACAAAATAATTAATCTAACCACACAAAACTTGGCTAAATGAAAAATGAACTAAGTATAGAATCTCTAAATGATATCTACTAACACTTCCAACACTTATAGAACTAGAACTAATTTGTACACATGCCAAAAACTCATAAAAACATAAAAATGTTGTTGATAACTTGCTTTCCAAACCATATAATGCAAAGTTTACTTTCTCCAATCGATTGAAAAGATTGAAAATCACCTTATAAAGGATTAACATGAATTTTAAAAACTCATTTAGATAGTTGAAGATTTATAACTAATAATTTTCTTTTTTTTGCAAGAAATTTAAAAAAAATTATCAATGACAACTTTTGCAACATTTGGCAATTTTTGCCATTTTTAGCATCTGCTTCTCAAACTTCCTCAATTTTATACCAAACTATGAAAAGGATATAGATGGATACTAAACACTTAATAAGTACCTTCAAACACTTACTTTCCCTATTTAGCCTTCAAAATCAAAAAATTCCCTATTAAGCCAAATGAGCAATTTTTGAACAACTAGGAGTAACATTACCATTTTGGGCTCTTCCAACCTATCTATCCACACCTTAGGAGAAATTTAGTCCTCTTTTTGATCTAGTGACGTGGCTATCATCACTACAAGCCAAAACATCTAAGAAGCCCCAGGTCTACCACTAGTCTACCTAGGTACTCCTACACCACCTTCACTAAAGAAGGTGTGTGAGCTGGTACATCCTCACCTGTGCCTTGTGGTGTATCCATGTCACCCTATGAAAAAGATTAGTAATTCTTAGCAATTGGAAGCAAAATTAAAGTAATAGACTTACCAAAAAAAATATTAATAAAACAATAGATTGTATATTGGAGCCAATATTAATTAGAGGCAATTGGTTTAAATGTTATACTTACCAGTCTGATGATAGGAATTTTTTTTGTATCTACATGATTCAAATCATAATCTATCAAAAGTTCTTCCCCTGCACTTATTTATTTTATCACACATACAAAAACATGATTTCCCTTGCATGCCTTGAATATACAATTTAACCACTTATTAGTTGACATAGGTCGAGAACTATTTATAAATCCTCCAATATTCCCTGTTGCTTTTGGCCTTCCATCAATATCCATAATGAGCCTTTTACTTTGATCATTTTCTTTGCATTTTATTTAATTTTGTGACAATGCATACCTATGCATACTTTTTTATATTGCACAATCCACATCCAATTGTTGTAATTGTAAAAAGGTCCTACATACTCCATCAATTCGACAACTTTATTGTAACTTACCTTTATGCCATCCATAGAAAATAGGCCCAAACCATGTAATGAAGATGGAGCTATGCAATATATCTTTTCATTAACACAAAAATCAGTGTTAACTAGAGGTAGTTCCTCAGGTACCCATTCTTTCTAAAGATGTGTGTACCTTAAGGGAACCTTCCTATTGCCTTCTCTCTCATTATCATAAGAACATGAACCCCCCCCCCCCCCCCCCCCCGCCCCAACAAGAAAAAAATGCATTCGTCTATTAAATTTTCTTCTAATCTTTTGACCTCTAGTTGATCTCCTTATTTTAGACCTACTTGATGTCTCACTTTTGTCTTCTATTCCAAAATTTTCCTTACTCAAGGAAGATATATTAGACAAATACCTATTTGGTGATACCTAGAATCCATAAAATGAGAGACATATTAGGACTAAAGTTGATGTTGACAGTATAGAGAAGATATGCGAATAAAAAATTGTATATGTAGGGTCTATTGACTTATACCTATTGATCCATGTGACTGTGCAAGATCCTAGTCAAAGGCATTCAATAGCCTGCATATGTAAATCATTTATCTTAAGTTAGCCAAAAAATACATGATATATATGCTAAATTACATCAAAGAAAAAAACTAAATGATGCATTCATCAAAATCATTGTATGTTTTTTAATTTCTTACCTATTTTTTATGTGTTGTAGCTAATCAATATCATTGTATATACTCCATGATAGTAGAGTTCAACACATAATAACTTAATTATAAAAACTTAGAAGTCAAACAAATTTCTATAAATAAATCACAATCTCATCATACTTGACATTGATCATATGTTGACATACATTTCATTGATCATGTCATTGATCATCATCTTCATCCATGTCATCATCATCATCACCATCATCATACTTGTCACTTTGGTCATCGTCATCACTACCACCATCTTCATCACCATTATCATGACCATCATCACCTTGATCATCATCATCTTCATCAACATTATCATCATCATCATCACCATTGTCACCAACATCACAAACATTACATGAAATTGAAATTGTCTTTGTCCAATTGATCTAGAGATGTCATACATAGTGACCCCATTCCATAACTTCAATAACTCATCAAAAAGGGGATAAATATACACATTCATATCTTTAACTTGGTACTTACCTAGTAATTGAATGAATAGAAACATTACATAATTATTATGACCATTTTGATGCACTGTATATAAATTAATTTAGATAACTGTTAAATAAAAAAGTACTTGGTACAATTATTGCAAATATTATGTGCTACCTTTTTATGGACATCCAAGAAGGAATGTTAGTGCTAATAACAAAAATAGACCACACTAAGTAAACAGGTCTCATATCTCCAAATAGATTGACACCATTTGCTATCAGTGTAAGCTTAAGATTATGAGGTTCTTCTTTAAAGTGTGGCCATATTTTTTCTATCTCTTTAAATGAAAAACCATCCACATGCATTCACATAATGTCATCTTGACTTCTATTGCATGCATGGTAATCCATAAATTGTGCCAAGCTAGTGCACTTGGATAATTTTTCAAGACGTGGAATAATGAGAATGTACCGAAGAACCTTGTGAGGCACCTTTTTTGTTATTTCATATGATTGATATCTACGAATATGACAATCTAGGCATTCTATTGCAAATCCATGTTGGTTATGATATAGAATGTGATCATTGGGATATGCATGTATTGTCTGATACTTCATTCTAATTTGATTCATAATGGTAGATAATTCTTGGAACAAATGAGACAGAATGTTTGATGGTGATAACAAAAACCCACTTGTCAACCTACAACAACAAATATTAATTATTAATATAATGAATAGTAATGGTATGCTAACATTAAAGATGAAAAAAATGACATATCTTAGCATATGTGTGTTGGAAATATAAGAGGATTAATTGAGAGGGGAGGGTTGAATCATAAATCCTAGATCTCTTAGATGTTAGCACAAAACATAAACTCTAAAATACTATAGCTTGGTAAACACACAAGCACTCAGTTAATATCGATAATATGTTGTAACTTGATAACCACTAAAATAATGATTGTAACTCAACAAATGTTTAACATGAAAATCTTAAGATATTATATGTGATTAACCTTAATTAACTTATTTACATACACATGGAAGAAATAACATGAATACAAGTGACACCAAGATTTAACGTGGAAACCCAATTTGGGAAAAACCACCAATTGCAACTAGTTATTGATTTTTACTCTTCTAAAGTAAGCCCTATTAGGAGTTGACCTTGTTAAAGGTTACAAAACACACTGTTAGGTGTGATCCTGTTAGAGGAATTAATCATGTTGTTGGGAGTGGCCTTGTTAGAGGTCGTTAGACACTTCAATCTACAAATGCTACCTTGTTAGAGGATTTACAAATAACTGTTAAGCCAACTCTATTAAGAGATTTAGACCACTACTAAAATGGTTAGAGAGTAACAATGAGATGACCTGATTTCTAATGTAACTATATTGTTGATTTTAAAACTCAATTCTTGCTTGAATACTTGATCCTTCCTGATTGAATGTATCTTTGTAGCTCCTCAAGGATATTTTTCTTATCCTTCTAATTATCTTCCTCTTAGCATCTTATATTCTTCCATGTACTCACACACATTCAATCCTCAACTTAACCTTATAATTATATCATAAACATTGTCAAGTCAAATTGAATACAACTTAGAATTATTAATATTCATCTCCTTAATTGGCTAGAACCAACAAATAAATCTATTAAACTCAATATTCCAAAACATGAAAACCCTTTGTTAGCTAACCTTGCTCAGAAGACACTAACTCATGAATGATTTTCTTGTGTTAACTAGGTGAACTCAGTTAACAATGCATCTTCACAAACTTTCTTTGGTAACAGAGTGAGCTCTATTAACACTAGTTCCATCCAACTTTCCTTTGTTACCCAATTGAGCTTGGTTAACACTCAACTTCTTGAACTTGTCTTCAACACTTGAGTGAACTTGGTAGAAGTCGCCTTCTGAACTTGAAAAATAGTGGAATGATTGGTAAACATAGGAAACCATCTTCATCAGTTGAGTGAGCTCGACATACACAGACTATTAAAGATATGACATTTTGTGTAACATTGAAGACAATATACAATTGATCAATTGTTTTCAACAATGTGACATTGCTACATTGGATAAACCATTCATAACCTTCAAGTTCACCAACAACACTATAATAGAGAGAAGGGTTATTTGGGAGCCTTGGTATAGGGGCTCGTATGCCTTCTCAAGTATAGATATATCAAGACCATATTCATCATCATTATTAGATGCACTAGTACCATCATCATGAGCATCTTCATCAACTACACCAATACCATCTTCTTCAATCATGTCCTTTGACATATTATCATCTTCTTCCATGAGAGTATTATCCTCAGCTTGTATATTCACATCTCCATGTTCCTCTAGTTGGAAATCCACATTCACCAACCAATGAAAATTGTGGACCCTTCAACATGACCATGTTTCCTACAATGACTCTAGGATGTTGTGATTATAATTCTTAGATTCTTTAATACCTTACACTTTTTGCAAGGACAATTATATTTATCAACTTTTCTTTGGAACTAAGACCATAATCTAGAAATTTTCTCATTATTTTGTTTTCGGTTCATATTGCCAGGCATGGTCTTTCTTCACAAGAAAAATATATCTACAAAATTATTGGACATGTTGTACTTAATGCTTATATCTGCACATATGGTTTTGAATTTTTTTTGGTGTAATTAATGTGTATATCTACAAAAATATTGGACATATTTTACTTAATGTTTATATGTGCACATATGGTTCTAAAAGAAAATTTTGTTCTAATTAATGTGTATATCTAGAAAAATATTGGACATATTGTACTTAATGTTTATATCTACAGATATGGTTTTGAGAGAAAAGTTTGTTCACCTCACTCAAATTCACCCATATTATAATCAATGAAAAGTTGTCTACTTGCCATGCTCTTTGTTAATTGTGCAATATACAATTCTCAGTATACAATATTTAATCAACAAGCTCATAACCTTGGTATTTAATTATTCATCTACAGTAAGTTTAAAGTTAGTATGGAACACAGGAGATCTTGTTACAACATAGTGGTCTTCTATGAATCATTATGCCCATGATGAGTACTTAAGCTCACTTGAGGAGAACATGTTAGCCCAACTTTATAATCAAAGTGTTCTATCTCTTATCTCCTCAAGTACTACTGCACAATCTAAATTTTTTGATTCTTATTCTTGTTCACATCTATGATAAATTCTCATGGATAGTTATTGAAACTATACCTCTCCATGTTGAAATCAAATTTCAAAGATTCACCAATGTTGCTTCTCACTAAATCCTTCATTCATATCACTCTAAGCTTTCCTTTTTGGTGAAAATTAAGAAAAAAAAAATCTGGTAATAAAGGCAACCCTATACCTTGAACTAATTAAGAATTTTAGATGAATTGATTATACAAGTTTAAGATATAACTAAAGCAAACCCTAGAGTGCCCCTAGATTTTATGAGAAAGTTGGTTCTGTAGTATTTTTTAGTTATATTTACTTTTAGGATGACATAGTGTTGAAAGCTCACCAATTATTGGTAATTTTAAAACATAAAATTTCATTATATGTGACCTTGATAATCTTGAAATGTTTTTGAAGGAAAAGTTATTTGTGATTGAATTATTAGGACCAAAGGTTGTGACATTTCTTGAGGTACAACATATTACTAGCAGTGATGTACTCTCTAGTACATCATATTCACAATTAATTTACAACATATTGCAACTTGAATCCATGGATGATCATTGGAGGGAGGTCTAAATCTTAGGGAAACTAAAATCTAATTGAATATAAATAATTTCATTCCAATGTTTGATGGGAAGGATAAATAGAGTTAAATCTATAACTTGATTAAATTAAAAGACTTTCTTATTCCCATATTTTAACTTCTCAAGACTTGCAAGAAATGAAGGAAACCAACCTCCACTCAGAAGCAATCTATGATTAATCTATTCTAGCTCAATATGTAGATCGTTTCAAGATTTGCAAGAGGAATGATCATTGCTTTGAAACATGAATGAATCCATGATCCAAGGCCTATTTTGATACTAATGCAATGTAGTCTTATGAAAACATCCAAAGTTTATCATTTAAGAAACTCAATTATTTTCCCTCCTTGTTTTGTAAGGACAAATATGTAGGGTTTGGGAGGTGGAAGATGGAGATGATGTTACAAGCTCAAGTTTGGGACTTCAAACAGGATCAAGCTATATGAGGAGTGATTCAAGTTTCAAGATGTCCAAATGAGAGGAAGATACATCATCAAAGTACAATTTAGGTTCAAAAGCAAGCCATGTACAATCATATGAAGACATCTTCAAATATAATCAAGTTCAAATTAGATCGAGATACAAGTTCAAGATGCAAATTCAAGTTAAGGCATGAGAAAGATCTCAACAAATAGAGAAGACTCGCAAGATGAGACATTTGAGAACATGGGCCAACACATTACCCTCAAGAAATTGATAGTTTGAAAAGAGCTAATCAAAGTTAGAAATGTTGAGATTTACTTTCTAATAATTGAAAAAGAAATATTTGTAGTTTTAATAGCCACATTGTACAAACCAGCATTCAAAACACATCTTCTCAAATGGAGCTATAGGATAAGGATGATAAGGTGGCACCAAGTTCTCTTCTCCAATTAGAAAATTCCAATTTAAGTAGCCTTAATTACATTATACCAAGTGTCATTTTATCATTAACTAAAAAATCATTGTAATTTTTTTATTGGCCCATGATGTAGTTTGCTCATGTAATTGGTTGTAAAAGATATGCATTGACAAAATCAAATACGATTCGAGTGTTACTAGTTTGTTGGTAGCAACTACTAGATTCTTCTATGAGAGATATTAACAACATGGATATCTCTAGTATATTTATTTAAACAATTGAGATTGCTTCACAATAATATTAGCTATTTAGGGGTTATTTTAGCAGATGCTAGTGTTATTCTTCAAGTCACCAAAGTTTGATTTTGTCGTTTTATCATTGTTTTATGCATTTATCTACAAAGGAATGAGTTATTGTTTAATCATATTTATATCATTAATTTATTATTTATATAGTTATTCATTTAGTTAAATCATATTTTCTTATTTATTCAAATGTTAATTATTTGTTTTCAATAAATAGAATTTTATTTTTCATTTCATTAACTAATTTATTTAAAGAATCTTTCATATAATTATGATATTGATAATGTTGATTGAATCTATGGTAGATGATTATAGTATAATCCACACATGAATGAAGTTCCTATCCTTGTTCATCACACTCAAGTGACTTCATTTTTTCCAAGATCTTATCATTGATAAGTAAACTCAAAATAATCTCAATACCCACTCCCTAACAATCTATAATCACAAATGCAAACAGTAAAATCACTTTCTATTCTTTCAATTTTGGGTTGCATACCTCTTACAAATTTTTAGGTGTTTTGGTTGCTTCTTCAAACAATCCTTGAGACTCAATAGCTTTTTTGTACATAGGTGTATCTTTAAAGTCTACTACACCAAAATTATATGTCCTGACTACTACTCCACAAGTAACAATCTACAACAAGAAGAGAGCAATCTCATTGATTATTGAACACAAATCATAATGCCACAAACATATAGGCATATTTAAAGAGCACAAGAAAGTTATATTACCTGAAATTCTTCTGCCATTAAACATAAATGAAATCTTTCTAAACTTTGAGCTTCTTGTAAATTACAAGATAAATTTCTTCGAATACCTCCTTCTCAAACAACAACACCATCATCAAAGGGATACTACAATACTAAAGCAGGGTATTGGGGGTTCCCTAAAATTATATGTGGTATTTCTGGTGCATCTTGTGGTAGAAAAGTTGTACATTGAAAACTTGACTCTTACTATCCTAATGCTGCCTAACCTGCCTCTACTCCCAGCTTAAAACTTCATACACATAGTCTTACAATGTCAAGTCCTAATCACCAAAAGATATGATGATCTTGCTAGGCAAAACAATTCTGAGTGTCAATGCACACAACTTATAAAAATAACCCCTACTAACTATGAAAGCTAACAAGGTGGTCGATTTCGGATAGGCTAGAAATAGGGCATCAAAGTATACACATATTCACAACTGGAAGCCCACATACCTCCTACGAGATATGCACAAAATCATTACCTATAGTAATAGCTTCCACAATCCTAAAATCCTAAACTCCTGCAATCCTAAAATCCTCAACTCTTATAATCCTCAGCTCCCACAAGATATGATTGTTTGGCTCCTATAATCCCAAGCTCCAATACCTCTAATATCGCATGAATATAGAATAAAAAATTAGCAAATTCAAACTTTGGGCTATTTTTTTAATACAACCTAAATTGGTCTAACTTTGGACCAAATTGGGAAACACTAAGTTAGTAAAAAATTTGTCCAACTTAGGCATAAAAATAAACAAAAAAGTATTGAACAAGTCTCTTCATATGTCGGTCAAAAATTAACCTATAATGTACTAGTGTGATCATGGTACCATGGATTTTGGCATGACATGATTGGATATAGAGGTAAACCCTTGATGCTCCTTGATTTGGATTCCCAATTTGGTTATGATGATACATCTTGTTGGTCGAGGATCCTGATTATTTGGTTTCTTTTGAGGATCTCATGATGTGCACTTTGAGTTCTTTGATAGTATAATGCCTTGGTTGATTCTCATAGTTTGAGGATGGTTTTTCATCATGATGTCATGCATAGCTTGGATACACAGTTTAGTGGGAGCTTGTGATAGTGATGAGGTGGCAGTACATGATTAGTTCCTAGTTTGGTTTGTATCTTCTTGGTTTGGAGATCTTTGTTTCACTTGGTACTAACACTTTGGTTATGTGAGTGTAGACCTAGACGATCTTCATTTAGGAGATAGATTTTATGATGCCATGGGTGACTCGGTACTATGGTTGAGTGGGAGTTCTTGGCATTGATATATTTATTGAGTGTTTGTAGATGTTGGAGGTTTGTCTTAGATCCTATTGCTGCAAAAGCATCTTTAACATTTGAATGGTATACTTCTTATCTTTATGGTGTGTGGACATGGTTCTTAATGGTATGTGGAGATGGTTTTCTTCATGGTGTGTGGAGATGGTTACATCTTGAGGACAAATGGGGTTCTTGGTAAAGATGTTGTTTATACTTTCATTTGACATGTTATCATTGGTGTTGGGATGGTTTCATTATTATGTATACTCTTGATACCCATTTAGAGTTTTGAAATGTTATAGTATGTTCATATGGAGCATGTTATCTCTTTGGTTGAGATGGTTTAGAACATGTTATGTTTATGTTACTGAGGCCATGGTTGGAACTTTGACATTAATCTTGGTTTAGTTTCTGTGTATTGAGTACATTGATCATTTGTTGGATACTTCATGATATTATCTTTCATTTGGAGTTGGCACGGATTGATTCATTACATGTGCTCATGAATACTCAGTGACAGTGGTGATGCTAATTTCTCTTGGATTAGAGATGTATTTGTTGAGACAATTTTTTGGTTTCAACAGAAAGTCTAAAGTGCATTCACTTGATATGATTTGAGAGGATATTGTTCTTGGATGCATCTTGGTTGGAGACTTGGATATATTGATGAGAATTCTCATTCCGCACTCTTGGTCTACTCGGTGGTTTACTACTTGAGAGTTATACCCTATTATTTCTCTTAGGTGCTTATATTTATGCTTTTCTTTCATGGATATGTATCTTGAGCCATGGTACACGAGTTAGTTTGCAAGGTTCATTTGATAGATGGTTTTTAATTGGTTATCTCCTTGGGCATATGTTGTTGTTATGTTGGTTGAGTTTGGGAGATGGTTTTATACTGGGCATATTCCTTGGTTTAGGAATGGTTTATGAGTTTGATCTTCTTGTGAGAGGCTTACATCCATGATTAGTTATATGGTATTGTTTGGGTGTTGTTGTGGCTTCTTGATTGAGGTTTTACAAAGAAGATCTTACTTGGCACAATTTACATCTAGAGGTGTGTGTAGAAGGACATGATACATGTCATGATTTGCATGGTTTCCCTTTGGTCTTGGTTATTTTCCTAGATGTTAAATTTCACTTACATTAGATTTGAGATTGGTTAGAAATTGTGATCACTAGTTTGTATTCATGTATGTCATGTGAGAGATGACATGGTTATTCCTTTATCTCCCTTCCTCTCTTGGTTGTGGAGAACATGGGAGAGTGTTGGAGACTTGTTATGAGAGTTGTTAGTTTATGTGTTGTGGATGTTCTTGATATGACATGGATTTACTTCTTTGAGATGCTATGAGTGGATTGGTTATAGATTTGAGATTATCATTTACAATAGGAGCTTCTTGGTATATATGTGGCAAGTATTGATCTAGAGGCTTGTGATTACAAATTATAGATTGCATATGTTGATGATGTAAGATTCACTTGGTATATCTTTGGAGGTATGGATAGCTAGATGGGTTGGCACTTGTTGTGGGTGTGGTTTTACTTATAGAATTTTGGCAACTACAGATACATGTGATTACCTTTAGATCAAGTTTTTTTGTACTTGACATTTCAGTTGGTACAAGATTTTATGATCTTCTAATGTGATAGGTTGGGTGGCTTTCTCTTTGGATGAATTCTATGTATATCAGGTGATAGTGGCATAATAGGAGGTGGGACCATTCATGTTTGAGAAGGTGGATGCTTTGATTTTTTTGTGGGTATGAGGATGGAGAACTTGATGTACTTTGATCCATTATGGTGGATGTGCTAGGAGGGGTTGTTTCCTTGTTCATTTATGTGGCTATGGATTGACCCTATGCAATGTATACAAAAACTGAGAGATTGTAGAGATTATGGGCATTGCACACATTGAAAAATATTTTTATATTGTATTATTTTATTTTATTATGTAATGTTGCACTTAGGAGCACCTAGATGGGCATGCAACATGTAGGTATTCCCATGGGATATACTTGATGAGTTGTATTATAACATTGTGATAAAATTGATTATATCTATCCCATGGGATATATTGTAACCTAGAATGGTAGAGGGCATGGAAATGGAGGGTGATAGTGCTAAAGGGGAAGAAGATAACTATCTTAGTGAAGGGGAGGGCTCTAGGAGGAAGGGTGGTAAGAGAAACATTACCATCAAAATGCTGGCCAACAAAGAGGAGGATTATGAGGTCCATACCTTCAGGGGTGGGAAAAGAGGGAAAGTCACTGAATCCAAGGGGGATAAATAAGGGGTGGGGAAGGAAAGCATTGAGGGGGATATTAATCAGAATGAAGGGGATGAGCAGGAGTAGGACTATGAGGAATAGATCCAGCCAATACAAATGTAGGATCATAGGCAAAGATAGGAATGCGATATGGAGGAATTTTGATACCATTTTTGCTAGATGGGGATTAATAGAGAAATGATTAGAACTTTGGTCAAGAAGAATAAGAGGGAAAAATCCAAATGGAAGAGTCGATTGACCTAATCCTTGTGATTTTTAGTGACACCACTAAGGAAAATCCTCAAATGGATGTTCTCAACAATGCTAAAAATAGTGTAGTGGATAGCTATCACACTACCAAATAGATTTTCCATGAAATCTAGGAGCTCAAATGTAGAGCGAGTAGTTTGGAGAGGAAGAATTACAACTTGTAGAACAAGAAAATAGAGGAAGAAAAGTACATGGAGAATAGAGTGGAGGAAGTGAAGAGTAGGGTCAAAACCATGGAGAGCTCAATGCATAATATTGCTGAGCAAAGCCACAACATTCTCAAAGAGGCTAATGAGAACATAAAGGTGCTCATTAATAAAGTAGAAGAACACAGGGCCAGCAAGGAGGAGGATCTTCCTCCCAATAGTGCCAAGGACAAGTCTCCTAAGGATAGTTTGAGGAAGAGAACTAGATCCAACACAAATAAGAAGGATACCCAAGAACCTGACAAAGATCTGTCTGACATGAAGGAGGTGGATGGTAGAATGTCAGAGCTAGAAATTTATGTTGTGGAAATACTCAAAGAAATCACCTAAGCCGTCTTCCTGGTTTTTTGTCTTATTGCCCTAGTTTTTTTGGGTTTCTTTCTCTTATATGTGGGGGGGCTATTTCAGTAGTTTTCTTTTAGTTAAACTGATACTTTAAGCATACTTTTTATGTTTTTCTTATGTGGTGTTGGGTTTCAAGCCCCCTTTTAAATATGTATTCCTTAATAAAAAATATTGTGATAATATTTGATTTTTTTATTTAATATTGAGAAAAAATTTAAATGTTAAACATTAAAGGTGGGGTCAATGGGTTAGATAGCACATGGTTTTAGCACATGGTTTATGTAATACCACTTGGTGGTGTTGTGGGACTTGCTACTATATAAGAAACCAAAAGATTAGTTATAGAGGCAATCTTGATGAAAAAGGAAAAAAGAAAGTAGAGCAAGACAAGGCTTGACAAGTTAGCCAAGGGATAATTTGTGAAGTTTGGGAGCATGACATGTGATGTGTGGATTCATGCTTGTTGACATGGATTGCTTGGTTGTGAAAATGACTTTGAAGGCTTCCATATTTGTATTGCAATGGTGTTTTTGATAAATAATAAATGATGATAGATGCTTTTGGAGGCTGGGTTTTTCCCTCAATGAGGGTTTTTCTGAGTATATCTTGTGTCACATTTTTGTGGGTATGTTGTTTATTCTCTCGTATGTGGATTTTAATTACATATTTATTTCAGATCTATTATGGGTTATGTGGAAATGTAATATTTGTGGTTGCAAGTTTCCTTACAAGAAAGAATTGAAGAAAATGAAAAATAATAAATAAAAATTTAAATATAAGGCAAGCATGCAATTATGGCAATCATGTAAAGAAATAACCACAATAAAGACATTGGCTAATAAATTATTAGAATGTCTTGTAATATGGACATGATAAGAACATATCATTAAAGAATTGAATTTTTGCCAATGTGGGTAGAAAGAGGATGATTTTTTTCCTTAGTGGCTGAAAATATAGGTATAAGCTCATCAAAGTACTAGCACAGCCATATACCCTTAATGTGGTAGCATGAGTGCAAAATGGTGAAAGTTTGGTAATAGGATCCAAATGGTAATGAAAGATCACAATACATGGTTTTAACATGTAGTTCATAGTGTGGGAAAGGTCTATATGTTCTTAGTACAACTCTAAAAACATAGTTAGGTCATGTGAGTGCAATATGAAAAAATATGATGGCGAAATTACAAGTTAAATAGTTGCTCATATATTAGACAACGTGGTATAGTGAGGTAAAAAATTTATATGGAAAATAAATATAAGCAATGCATAAAACCTAAGTACTGAGGTAACATGGCCCTCATTAGTTACAAATACACTAGCATATCAAAACATAAGTTGTTAAAAATAAATAAGTGAGATGTGATCACATGAAGAAAACACACACATTTTTCTGCCAACCTTAATGTGCTTCATTGAAGAGACACAAGAAGAATTCTACTTCTCATAAGCCTCTCATGCCAAATTTATTTTGTCTTTACCAATATCATTGTTGATTAGATGTTGGATTTTACAATTGTTTATCATTTTGATCATATATTCATGATGATGCTATTTTGATGTGACACGATGCTTTCTGATGATATCTAGTGTATTTTTTATTCAAAAGAAAAAAATGGTTATCATGATGATTCTACCTATTTTCCTATTATATTGTATCGTTATTACTATTGGGTGATTTATAAGGAATTTTCTTGATATTCTCATGTGTAAATGATTAGTTAATATTTTAATATTATTTAAATGATTATGTACATTTACATTAAGAATTAGAATATGGAACAACAATTTTCATTACAATCTAATTTATATGAATGATCCCTTGACCAGAGTGTTAGTTTTCTATTAGGTGTATTTTATTATTCATGTATATGCTTCAACTATTTATACTATGTGAAACTACATGTGATGTTTGCATGTTTTAGTGAAAAGGTACTAGACACTATTTTGGTTGAGCTATAGGTTTGAGTGTGTCTTATCCCCAACATTGTCATGGGAGATAGTTTCACTAAATTTTCTTGATTTAACCAATATCATTCCTATATGACTATGTATTTGTAACTAACTATTATACTTTTGGTATGTGTGGGTAAATATAGACTTCATAGGAATTTTGTATTAAATACGTATATGTGTCAGTGTATTTAGAGTTTATGAACTTTTCATGAGTGAGATAGAACTTAAATGTTGACTTAATTATTTGGGAAATTTATTTTTATTTCCACACTAATTTGCCTTGGTTGAATTTCATTCAATTGGAAGTGATCTATTTATTCCCCAGGATTTTTAGGAAGTCTTTAGTTTTTAAAATTTATTTAAGTGATTC
The DNA here is from genome assembly GCA_028749045.1 of Cupressus sempervirens. Lineage (NCBI taxonomy): Eukaryota > Viridiplantae > Streptophyta > Pinopsida > Cupressales > Cupressaceae > Cupressus > Cupressus sempervirens. The sequence goes on along the minus strand of CM053791.1, from coordinate 140,632,768 downwards.
AAAGTTTTAAGTCTTTTTTGACAAAGTGACTTTATATTCTGAAAAATGATTTCATTTCCACACTTCATGTTTTAAAAATTAGAATTGTGCTCTAATTTTCATTGGAAAATTGTTCTTTTTCTTGTTGGGTTTGATTTATTCATCAAAAAATTGTGGACAAAGGTTAGTTGGACTTTTACTTCCATTTCTATCATTTGTGTGGAGCCATTTTGGTTTTCACACATTCCATTTTCCTCCACACATTATTATGTTTTCCTCCATATGAAAGCTAGGGTTTTATATTTTGATTTGCTTCATCTTTCAAACCGAAGTAAAATTCTATAGTTTTGTGGGGTTGATAATTAATAGTCTCCAATCCATTCATTGCATTTCATTTCTTTTTGGATTTCCATGAGTATTTCATATTTTGGAGTTTGGAATTTGTGGATTTCAAAGTGTTATTTTCATGTCTTGTAATGTGTGCTTAGAATGTGAATTTAACGTAATTATGGGTTAGTTTCAAGCCTTACACGAAAATTATTTTTATATAGTAGCTAGATTTGAATTTTAATTTTTGGGACCTTTCATGGGTGCATCATTTTGGCTATCATCCAAATTTGGATTTCATCGTGTTTGGCATGATTAAATTGTTGAATGTTGTAGTGATTCATGATCATTGTAGGAACATTATAGGATAATGGATTAAGGTCATTCAAGAAATACCTATTGTGATTGAAAATCATATATTTGTTGCTAAAATGGTGATTTTTGTACTTTGCCAAATTTTGTTAGAACTTGGCCCACCTTAATTCTTTTGGGAAATTTTAATGCTTCCTCATGTTTATGAGATGATTGATGGATTCTATTGAAATATGTTCTCTTGGAAAAGTGGCCAATCAATAAATTAATAATGTGGATTGGTTTTGTGTTTACTCAATTTTCTTGCTTTATGTGTTTGGGGTTGAATTGGGTACCTAATATTTCTTTGGATGCTTTTTGGTAATTTCTATCCACATCCTTAGTGTATACCACGAAGGAAAAATGTATTTTCATGTCCTCAAGGTAAACTAAATGCACAAGCTATAATGTATTATGTCCTTGATGTAGACCAAGTGTACACAATATCTCTCTCTCTCTCTCTCTCTCTCTCTCTCTCTCTCTCTCTCTCTCTCTCTCGCTCTCTCTCTCTCCCTCTCTCCCTCTCTCTTGGAAAAGTGGATAGGAATACATATCTATTTATTAATAAAAATATAGTTCAAGAGCTCCTTAGGGAACAAGCTAGTAAGAAAACCCTAAATCCTTGCTCAAATACAATTCTGAAATATTAGATACATAAATATTTCCAAATGCACTTTATGTGTTCAGTTGGAGATTTCATGCCTAGAATTGAATGAGTAATGCCTGAAGTCTACATATTATGAAATGGGATGGAGTGCTACCATCCATATACATGCAAGAAAATTTGTATTATTTGTTCACAAGCCCTTACTTCTCTAGAGATGCTAATTCCATGACCATTGGGTATTGTTGACACAACTCAACCAAATTGAGGGAGCATAATTGTTCTCCATCACACTCTAAATTTGCAAGTAGATCAACACATTTATTTACTTCCCCTAGGGTATGAGAGGCTATACAATTATCAAATGAATGCATGAGCTACTAGATATGATCTATAATGTATGATATCCACAATTTAGCAAAGTCTCAATGAGGCAAGCATTGATTATGATCATTGAATCACCCTCAATGTGCACATTCATATACCCACCCTTCTTAACTAGGACTAACCTAGCCAACAATGCATGGGCCTCTACTACATTGTTAGTTCGAGGAGGAATGGGACTAGCCTTTATGGCTTTCAATTTTCCTTCATGATCTTTAATGCATACACCAAACCTAGATTTTAATGGATCCCCATGCAAGGATCCATCAAAATTAATTTTATAGAATCCATGAGAAGGGGGGGGGGGGGGGGGGGGGGGGCGCACACTAAATTTTTATTTATAAGTTGTCTTCTCTTAGGCTTAGGATGTGTTCTCATTGGGACAATGATGCCTTTCCATTCTCTCATCACTTTGCCATCCCAGATTGAGAAGTAGTGATTACATGTGCTATCAACTAGATATGCATTTACCAACTCCACAATATTGACCTCAAGATGCTCCAACATGTGAGTAAGAGATGGAGTTTCTTGTCTAAAAAATCATTTATTTCTCTCCCACCAAATTGCCCAAATCACAGTTGCAGGGATACATTTTGAAAGACAATGAAATAAAGATTCAAAAAATAGAAGTGGCCATGACTGAAATGGATCCCATATATTATTAGGAAGAGGCATAGGGTAATTTAGTTTAAAGAGAAAAAAATGCCAATAGTCTAGGGCAAAAGGACACCTCATGAGTAGATGATAAATTGTCTCAAATTCACCATGGCATAGCAAACATTTAAAAGGTTGTGTGATACGAAGCTTAGTCAATCTTTCACTTTTTAGAATTTGATTTCTTAAAGCTAGCCAAGAAAAACAACATGCTTTCGATAATACTACATTATTCTAGTAGAGGGAAAGTGCTTTGCAAACTAGTTTCTAGTAGACTCTACACAGAAGAACTGAGTTACCATCCTTAATAGCATACCTATTACTTCTCTTTGGTACCTATATGAGTGTACACAATCTTTTATTCACGATTTCTTCATTGCAATTTTTCTCTATTTAAACTCAATATTCTTTGCATATATTAAAATATGAAATGACTTCTATAGTTTCTTGATATGAAAGCGCTTTTTCAAGTTGATGCCTTCATATACTATATAATTCATGTTTTCATAAATCAAACAATTGAAATAAATATGTCTTCACTGTGTGCATTATTTAGAGACATACAAATGATAGTATTCTTAATCAATTGTCAATAGTAATTGTGGTACAAATTTAGAAACAACAACATTTTTATTTCAATAATGGAACATAAATACATACTATTTATTTTATGTTTTCAAAGATCAAACTACTATTCCTATGAAACATAGACAATCTCTCATTCCCCACCTAGAGAAAAGTGTTCAAGTGCCTATTGATGGGGTGTCAAATAATTTTATAGGATAATGAATATTTTTTAAAAGATGTTGAATGAGTTTACAATTCAAGCCCCTTTGTACGTAGCTCTAAAGTGGTAAATGATAACCAACCCATATTTTATTCAATTATAATTATTTATTTTTTAATGTTTTTCCATTAGCCCACAAAATGATTTGTTCTTTTCATAAATCAAATTACTATTCATACTTTTCTATAAAATGTGTGCATTATTTAGAGGCATACTTGATTTATATAGTTTTAAGTGAGCTATTATTAGTTATAGAATTCCAAATTTAGAAACAAAAATATTGTTATTTCTTAATGAAACATTTACATACTGTTTATTCCAAGATTTCAAAAATTAAATACTACTATTCATACATTGATATTCATTTTATGCATTAGTAATAGGCATAACATTATGGTGGTTTCACTCAAATGTTAATAAACATCATGACAACCTAATTTTAGAAACATTATTACCATTTCTTTAATCACATCACAATTATAACTTTATCTCCTCTAATAAACACATGTACCTACACTTGTGTGCACAAATACACACAATTGCATATTAGGAACATAATGCAACATTTACAAGTAGTTCCTCTACTCGAAGTTGACCATTTCATTTTGTTGTAAACATTTCTTAACTAATTCATAGTTATAGTTTGATGTACCTTTTCATCATTTCTCTATATGTCATCAAGGGTCTAAATATTTTTCTTTCTATTTCTATATACAATTGAATTATTACATGCAACATGAAATAAAGAAAACATTCTCTTGATCTATTATGATTTTATGGTTTTTACCTCATGAAATGTGATGGTTTTGATTTATTATGTAGTATAGCTAGTCATTTATTCATTAAATTTAAAGGGTATAACTATAATAATTGAATATAATTGGTATACATTATTATTTATAATCTCTCTTTTTTTATTTGTACAATGAAATTAGTATAGAATAATGTGCTAATTTATTGATTGGTTTTAAGATTAGACATTGTACATTTTTTTTCACCTCATGAAAGCTAAACCTAGTCAATGATATGGGTTCATCTATTATTATCTACTTGTACTGAGCTCTAAAATGATCAATCATTAATTATTTTGGGCCTTCTTTTTCCCATTACATCTATTCTATTTTCCACAAAGGCTTCTCAAACAAGGTTTCATATGTGTTTCTCTCTCTCTCTCTCTCTCTCTCTCTCTCTCTCTCTCTCTCTCTCTCTCTCTCTCTCTCTCTCTCACACACACACACACACACACACACACACACACACAAATATACATGTGGACATATGTGAACACACACACACATACAAATATTTTCATATATATATATATATATATATATATATATATATATATATATATATATATATATATATATATATATATATATATATATATATAATTTGTCAATAAGTTACCATGCACTTTTTAATTTAAACAAGAAAAACTAGGATTATGTTTTTAATACATGTGTTCATAATAGGTATAGATTAGCTCATTACCATGATATGACAATGAAACAATACCAACTGTAAGTCACAAATTATATTCACTTGTGGAGAACACTTGATAGATACATAACCCAATAAAGATGTTGTTGCATTAGAACTTATTTTATATCATTGTACAAAATAGGAAAAGATCAATCCTACTATCTAAATCACTAACAAATTTGATCAATCATACAATGTAAAGAATTTCCCCTCACCTATTGTTCCCATGATATAGTGTACAAATGATTACACGAAGGTTGTATTTTCTAGCATCAAAGACAATAATATGTCATTAGGGGGTGCAACAATTAAGTGGGATATAAATACAAGGCATTGTGAGTGTGTGTTTAATGGGAACAATTATAATGAAGAGGAAGGGGTTACAAATAGTTTTAAGTGATGAAGAGAAGGATGAATTAGTGAAGTGGTGCAAGGAAATGGTTGATTTTGGATACAATCTACAAGTCAATCAGCTATAGTCGGTTAGTTACAAAGAGACTAAAATTGATGCTTTTGTAAAACATTTTAACATGAAAAATGTGGAGAGGATAGTGTATGTGTGAATATGTGGCCTATGCTAACACACACACTTCAAAACGATCTTCGTATGCGGATTCATCTCGGAATGAACATGAGATTGTTCATCTAAGATTTTCCTTGCAAAGCGACCTGTTGCCTTCTATCTAAAGGGATTTTGCCTGTTAATATCCTCAGAATCAAGGTGCAGGCAACTAGACCCTCTAATAACGAAGGATTTAGGAAATGAAATTAATCTATATGATTATGCAGATTAATCTAGAATGAGAAATGCATTCTAATCTAGGAACAATTGAAACAAAACTAGATTAAACTATGCATATTAAGCTAAATGAATTTAAACTAAGACTGCAATCTGTATGCAAGAATGTGAGCAAATGTGAGCAAATGTGAGTATGAATCTCAACAAAAATTCAATGCAAATTCTAATTCATCCTCTCCCAAAATGAAGAGATGAGGGTCTCTTAAATAGACTTTCCTAGAATCCATCAACGGTTGAGATCGATTTCAATCAACGGTCAGGATTAAAGGTGAAGTTCGGTCATAAAGGAAGATTCTCAAATTAAAGGGAGTTAACTGATTTAATTTGAGTAGAATAAGGAGTTAACTGATTTAATTCCTTTTTGATCAATAGTGAACTGGGAATTTCCTTTTTTGAACTGAAGAGAGATTTTGGTGAGATATTTAATTTAATAAAATGAGATATGCTCTCATAATTACCTTTTCTATTTAATTAAATAATTATATTTAATTAATTAGAGACACTTTTCTTATTTAATTAAATAACTTCATTTAATTAATTAGGAATGGCTTCCCATTTAATTAAATAACTTTGTTTAATTAATTAGAAGTAAGTTCTCCATTTCATTAAATAATTTCATTTAATTAATTAGAAATATCTTTCCCATTTAATTAAATAATTACATTTAATTAATCAAGATAGGCGTATTTATTAAATTAAATAAATTTAATTCCATAATACATTAGCCTTAGGAGATAATTTAATTTAATAAAGTATAAATATTTTTAATTAAATTATAATTAAATCAAGTAGGTTTAATGCGACTAATATGAGTACATACTATAGGAATTAAATAAGAAATATGATGAATGCAGATTAGGGTCTTCTACATCTGACAATTAAGTCAAGTAGCGAATAGCAGAATGAGAATTTCCTATTAGAATAGGACTTAGAATTGATCAGAAATAGACCAGAATTGGTATCATGGCAATGAGCCAATACTTGTCCATCGAACTCTGAGAAGAGTTGTTATAAGATGTGATCAAATGATGAAAAGATGAAGTAGATGACAAGGATGCCAGAAAGAGGAGGACAAGATGCCCCGAGTAATGAGATGCCCCAAGTGAGAAGGACATAAGATGGGAACTAGATGCCCCGAGCAATAAGTATTCAATGATGTAATCATCCTGCCCCCTCGGGAGCGAAATTGAAAGATGACACACCAAAAATATGATGTGAAGCAGTATATCATGAGATATAGAAGAAATTTGAGATTCAATAGAATGTAGAAGAGATCAGAACGATCTGAAGACTAAAGAAGAGATCAGAACACTTTGAAGAAATATGAAGAGATCAGAATGATCAAAAGAAATATAAAGAGAGATCAAAATGATCCGAAGAAATATGAAGAGATCAGAACGATCTGAAGAAATTTGGAAGTTGATCTGAAGTGATTTCAAGGTCCAAAAGACCAAGTTTGAGTTGAAAAGATTCCAAGAATCACAAAGGATCAAAAAAATTTGGGTTGCACAAGCGTTCGATTACGTTGGTCCCTAAAATTTTAAAATGCATTTTTGAGGCTCTTAGGTGTGTCAGATTTTGAATTTGATCCCAAAAATGGATCCAGAATGGTCCAATTAGCCAAGGGTGTGATTTTTGCGCAAATCCGAGCACTTTGAAAAATTTGGGTCAACAGCTATATAAGGGCTTGAAGGGTCATTTTCAATTCATTTGTGCTTTTTTCTTGTAGTGATTTTGTGCTCTGATAGAGACATGGTAGTGAATGTGAGATATCATCATTTTGAGCACTCTAGATGACACATCCGGCCAGCAGACTGCGGACCATCGGTGAGTCATCGATTTCTCATCTTCGTATGTTCATGTTTACACATTTTGAGGTCATTTATTGCATTTTTAGAATGCTTTTAGGATTTTTTAATCTTTCTTCATGTGAGATCGATCAGATTTCGCATGAAGATCTTCTTTCTTCATGCGAAGAAATAGGGTGCATTGTTTCTTCGCGCGCGGCAGTGAGGATCTTCGCGTGGGAGGCATTTGGTTTCGCACGAAGGAGATTCTTCGCATGAGGTGATTCATTTCTCACGCAAAAACATATTTCTTCATGAGAACAATTCTTTCTTCGTGCGATCAAATCCTTTTTCGCACAGAGGGATTCTTCGCACGAAGAAAGAATGGTTTCGCGTGAAACTGATAGAATTTCACGCAAGATTTCTCAAATTTTGTGCAAAATTCTGTGACAGTTATGCTTAAATATTTGATTTTTTCATTTAAAATTTGCATTTTAGTTCATTTTGATGCTTTTTTTTGACTTGATACTGATCGTTTGTTTTTCATTTCTTGTTGTGCATGCAGGAGGTCTTTGGAGATGTTGCATTTAGATCTCATTTCCCACCATACGAGGAGCTATTGCAGAGTCTTGATGACGCTGATCGGGCACACATTGCCTGATTGGGTTTGTCTTCTTTGTGCCAAATTCCAACCGTGATGGTGAATCACGACCTTCCCACTACCTTGGTAAAGCATTTCCATTCGGAGATGAACACCTTCCACTTGCCGATGGGTGAGATGACCATCAAACTAGAGGATATATGGAGGATTTTGCAAATTCCTTTCCATAGCACTCGGGTCATCTATGATATAGTGCCTCGAGCAAGGACAGAGGAATTATTAGCTGTGTTCAGGAGAGAGCTACCAAGGGGTAGGGCCATCAGTTGGGATGAGCTCATGCATACTTAAAGACTGACACACAGGCTGGCAGCTGTGTAGGCTATATTTTTGAGCTGTTTCCTATGTCCTGACAGAGGACAAAATGGTTTGGAGTGCGGGTGGGGAGTCATGCTCTACAGGATGGTTGAGGCGCCTGAGATCTTTGGGTGGGGTCAGTGCATGTTGGCCCATCTTTTCCATGAGATGCATGAGGTCGTCTTCCATGAGAAGAAGACCATGGCAGCGGGAGTATATGTGTTACAGATCTGGGCCTGGGAGCATCTCCCTATATGTAGGTCGATATTTGAGGATGCCAAAGAGCCCATGGAGCCATACATATGCAAATATCAAGGGCATATTACCCAGGCCCACCCGGGTAAGACTAAGCACTGGTAGACACATCTTGATGACCTGGTGTCCATTGTATGGCGACCCTGGAGAGAGACAGAGGACTGGGATGATGCCCCTAGAGAGCTGCCATGGATGTTTAGTTCTCGACCTCTAGCGGGTAGGACAACATCAGTGATCGAGAGATTTTTTTATCTCATGATTGTGGCAGCAGTATGGCTGTCCCCAAGACATTTCACATGAGTATTGTGCCTATGCCAGGGTGCAGAAGGATATTGAGTGGGGCTGGCCACCACGGATCGATCCAGGGTGATCCATGATAGATATCTGCAGTTTAGCTGTAGTTCAGTGGGACTACCTGCCAGAGGTAGTAGATGTGGGGATGACGCCTACATATCAGGCATTTTTGATCAGCCATACGTTCCTACACTTCACAGATCCACTAGGGATGGCAGGGTAGGTACAAAGACAGGTGCCCCAGCAGTAGGAGGCACAGCCACAGCTACCACGTCAGCCACAGATGCCGCCACAGGTCCAACACCAGGTACAAAAAATTCCTATTCCCCCACATCAGATGGGATCAGACCCAAGTGCTGGGGGCAGTGGGGCAGAACACAGTCGACAGAGGAGGTAGAGGATAGAGGAGCAGGCCCCTCAGTAGGAGGCTCCACAGTAGTAGGTGCCACCACAGCCATAGGCACCTCCATAGCAGCAGGCACCAGAGATGGTAGATGAGGATATGCCAAATCAGTCAGCAAGTGGGGTGCAGGACATGGTGCGACAGTATCGCGAGAGGGTTCGTTAGGCCTCCCAACAGTTGGGAGAGTTACAAATTGCAGTGGCAGTTAGGGATACGCAGCTGGTAGAGCGATAGCGAGACACTGATCTTTGGAGAGAGCACATCGAGGCTGCAGAGTGGAGATTAGAGCTAGCACAGGATGAGATCTGCTTCCAGTAAGCTCGGGCAATGTATTACTATGTTGCATACACCAGCGCTGTGCCTGATGAGACACTTCAGGTGCAGCGATATTCTTAGTATGTGTGAGAGTCTGGGGGTGCACGACCTCCTATCAGGCCAGATATGCCTCCGCCACCTACTAACCCTACTCCTCCTAGAGGTGAGAGTTTGGGACAGAGTTAGAGGCTCTATGCCTGATCTTTGATTTTGATCCCTGGCTATGTATCGATTGGTGTGTCAGCACCACATGTATCATTTTTGATCGATTACGCTCGAGTAGCGTCTATTTTTGTACTGACCCATTCTTTTGATATATATATACGAGATTTTGAGCTGATTTTCTATGTACATGTCATTGTCTATTTTGTTTTACTTTGATGTACACGAGATGTATGTTGTACTTAGATAGAATGCATATGTATGAACTGACATCTCACGTAGTGTTGCATGTTTTTGCTTGACAGTCATAGGTATTCCATTGAGGAGTGTGAATCGACAAACAAAATGCTTGTGCAGCCGTGGAGGAATCTAATGTATGTGGAGTATGAATAGAATGACCATCAAATTGCATGCTAATGCAAATGAAGTATGTAATGCAAGACTATGTTAAATGCAACCCTAGGTCTGGTTACCAAGCCTCGATATTTAATCATCACTGGATATAAAATAAATCTCGTATGTTATATAATTCCCACTGACATTGCAATCATGAAAATATGAATATAACATACGTTATTGGGTTGTCGGGATTAAATGTAAGCATTCGAGGCACAAGAAGTCAGAATGACCAGAACATTTGTCCCTTTTAATGTAGCAAGTTAACATAAGCATCAGAGCATAAATGCTAGGATGACCTGAATGTTGCTTGCATGATAGGCACACCAAACACATGAGAGATCCCTCTTATGCTAAGTATTCAGTATTCATTCTATCTCCAATGACCCTTGCATTCATAACCTAAGACAGAAGTGCGCTAGATATACTCGCAGTGACCCATATGTTCACTTAATAGGACGAGTATCAATATGTACTATAGCATGAAGATTTCACTCCAACAAACAAGGAGAAGAATCAATGTCATTGACGTATCTGTATAAAAGGAGTCGAGGTACACACGACCATCCAATATGAGATGGAGGCTCTTATAGTGGACACGCCTCTTATAGGAATAGATCAACTTATTGGAACTAAACCGCAAACAAAAAGCAAAGAAAAGATCATGCTCGCAGACATTACTTCTCTAGTCGAAGATGACATCATCAAGTTGCTCGAGGAGATATGATAAAGAAAAAACAAAGCAAACAAAGAAAAAGCTCAACATATCCAAACAAGTATATCATTTTTGAGTTCAATGTTTTCGGGATTGATGTCAAGTGTCAATGTCCAAAACATGTTTGAAAGAAATCTCTTCAGTAGGGTGACGACAGTAGGCAGACGCAGTCAGAACAACTAGTGACTGATGTCAAAGAGGAAACTTCATGATGAAGAAACTAAAGAGGACTAAGCGATAGTAGACAAACATAGCCAGGACAACTGGTGACCGACACAAGAGAGATTTTCCAAAAGGAATCTGGAGACATGACCTTACCAACAGTAGGAAGACACAGCTAAAACAACTGATGACTATTGCAAAAGAGATCCTATGAGAAGGATCTCAAAATTAGTGACACTAATGACAATAGGCAGACATAGTGAGGGCCACTGGTGACTGTCATGAAGGATATTCTATAAGGAGAATCTCAAAAAAGAGTGACACTAGCGACAGTAGGTTGATGCAGTGAGGACCACTAGTGACTATCGTGAAGGAGATTCTATGAGGAGAATCTCAAAAATAGTGGTACTAGCGACAGTAGGCAGACGTAGTGAGGACCACTTGTGATTGTCGCAAAGGAGATTCTATGAGGAGAATCTCAAAAATAGTGACACTAAGGGGGAATGCCCTGAGCTGTGACAAGACTCAATCCATGGATACATGAGCAAGAAAAGAAGGAAAGCAAAAGCATGAAAGCGACTGTACAGAATAGCCAAAAGATGCACTACAAGATGGAGCATTGGGAACAAGAGGCACCTGTTTACCAGGTTTTCACCTTCTTGGTAGGATTTTCCTTTTCTTGCTACCATGATGCCTGTTTCCAAGTTTTCACCAATGACACTTTTCTTGTTTTTTCAATTTTTTTGTATTTTTCTCTTTTGGATCTTTTTTTGATTTTTTTGAGATTTTCAATTTTTAGATTTTTTTATAGGACATTTAGATATGTACAGAGATCTTGCTGAGATTAAATCAACTGTAAAACTGCTTCATGTGGAGACTATTGATAGGCTCTTTAAGCACTTCTCCTTCGATTTTGGAAAGTTGATAGGCACTAGATCCATATACTACAGTAATGATGTACAGACCTAGCCAATTTGGTTCAAACTTTCCCTTTTGCATTCATTGTTGTTGATTCTTAGGGTTCTCTCTCAGAACGAGGTCACCCAGCTAGAAGTCACATGGTCTGATCCTCCGATTGTAGCTTCGTGCCATTCTTTGTTGATATGCTCATAGATGATCACATGCCACTTGTCGTCGTTCATCCAGTAACACAAGCTCTTGAAGCTGAGCTATCCTATAGTCATCATTAGTGATAAGGCCTTTCATAGAGATTCTCAAGGTAGGAATCTCAACCTCTATTGGAAGCACAGCATCTGCCCCATACACCAACGCAAAGGGAGTTGTGCCCGTTGGAGTTCTAATGCTTGTCCTATATGCCCACAGAGCTGGATTGATCTGGATATGCCAGCCTCTCCTTGACTTACTGACTGTGCGATAAAGAATTTTGAGGATCGCCTTATTGGATGCCTCATCTTGGCCATTACCTTGAGGGTAATAAATGGAAGACCAATGTTGTGTAATCTTGAATTTCTTGTAGAGTTCCTTGAGGTCTTTATTCTTGAACTGTCCTCCATTGTTAGTAATGATTGAGGATGGTACACCATATCTACAGATGATGTAGTTTGTAATGAAAAGGGCTACAATTTTGCCATCAGCAACTATTAGAGGGACTGCCTCTACCCATTTCATGAAATAATCTGTAGCCGTGATTGTATATGAGCAATGTTAGTATGCTAATAGAAACCAAATTTAAATAAAGCTTCTACAAACTAAAAAAAATTCATAAACTTCAAGATAGACTAAGATGAGCTCTCAATTGAAAATATGAGCCATTAATGGGCTCTCTCAATGAGAAGCTCTCTTGTTGAGTGGCTTTATCTAAATGGATAGGATGTATGCTCAATATGCTTCCAAAGGCTTCAATGGATGATTGTGGATTTTTGGTGTGGATAGATGGCTTTAGTATGGATTTGGCTCTCAAAATAGCATTATAACTTTACTTCATGGATTGTGTTATTTTGCAAAGGGGAAGGATCCAATTTATAGGCAAGAGGCTTGAGGGATTGAGGGCTAAGATGCAAGGATGGGAAAAAGCTCATGGAGGGCTCAGATTGCATGAGAAGAGAGCACATGGGTTGTGCTTTCTTATAGCCAATCAAGGAATGACACATGTCACATGGTGAGAGGATGGAGGAAAGGGGAAGGATGAGTCAACAAAGGAGGCTCAAGGGATAAAATTTTCATAAAGACCCTCATAATGACTTGTAAGAGCAATAAAAGGGCTTGTAAGAGTCATTTATGACCTAGTGGACTTCATAAAGTTTTATGGTTGAGATATTTTGAGGGTGATGAGAGCAATTTCGACTTGGACTTGATTAGGAAGGTTTTAAGCTTGTTTAGGCTTGTGCAAATGATTAGAGGATGGATTAGGATGGTTGAGGATTAGCTTAGGGATAGGCAAGTGGATGGCATTTAATGAGGGTGGGTGAAGGAGGAGATATTTGTTAACTTTGGCTTGGGTTAGTAAGTTTTAACCCATGTTTAGAGAATGTGACAAGGTTAGGAGGGGATTAGGATTAGGTTTAAAGACATCTTCTAGAAGAGTCTAGACTTTGGATGAGGATAAAGACTTTCTAGAATAGTCTAGAATTTCCTAGGATGAGGATGAAGACTTTCTAGAAGAGTCTATAACTTCTTAGAATGAGGATAAATTAGATTTTTAGGAAATAAATAAAGTTTTATTTATTTCAAGGGTTTGGGTTGAGGAGATATGTATTAAAACTTTTTTAATAAACATGAGGATTAATATTTAATCTTAATTAAATATTTTGAGTTGGGATTAGGGGTAGGAAATGATGGGATTAGCCTTTAATCGAAATTAAAGAAGGATTAGAAGATTTTGGAAGAGGTTATTGGTCATAAGGAAATTGGCCAAGTTTTGGGCAAAAAATAAATTTTTTATTTATTTTAGGATTTTTGGTCAATTTATTAATTAAATAATTAATAAATAAGGAAATAATGTTTAAATAAAATTTAAACATTTTTGGGAGGGATTCCTTAATTAAATATTTTTAATTAAGATAAAGGGATTTAATGGCATAAAAATTAATTAATTAATTAATTAAATAATTAATTAATAAATGATGATGTCATCAGGGATTTTTTCAAAAAATAAAAATACTTTATTTTGTAAAGGATTTTTAGGTGTCTACATTTTGCCCCTCTTTGATGTGATGCCGCAAGTGGCATGGCATCAAAGATAAGAAAATAAGATGCCCAAGGCTAGAGTAGAAGAGGAGAGAATGGACTGTGAGATGCCCCCTCAAGAAGGCAGCGGGGAGAGAAAGTGAGGGTTGGTGGCTTCTTGAAAAATACAAGAATCTGGGATGAGCAAGGAGACTCAGATTGGATTAAGAGAAGAGGTTTAGTTAGCTCAAACTCTTACTATGGGAGAATGATAAAGGGAGAATTAGAGGCACAAGAGGAAGCAAGCTTAAGATCTCCGGGATTGTAGAGGATGAAGGAGCGGAGCGCTATAAAAAAGAATCCAGGATAGGGAGATGGATGAGGGGATTATAAAGCTGATGCAATAGGATTTCAAAGAGTTAGATTGGCGGAAGATGGGTTTCGGAGATCCCTAGGACTAGGATTGTGGATCTCGAAAGATGAGGCTTGGTGGGTTGATTTGGATTGGTGGATCCCTAAGACTAGGATTGTGGATCCCTAAAGCTAAGAGTGATGAGTGATTCAAAGAGATACTGATGCATCAGCTGGGGTAGGAGAGACGGATGCTGGATATGGATGGGGGATAATGGAGATGAAGGAAAACCATTGAAGCTTTTTGAGCGGGGGGATACTTCAAAGAGAAGTATCACCATGTAGTTGAGCACTAGATTTTCTATAGGACTATTGGTTAATTGCCAAGGTTACCAAGAACATCAAGGCCTTTTCACCAACCGTCCAAAGGACTGACAAACTAACTCAAAACAAACACACAAGGATTGCCCCAGCATCACACATGAATCCTAGAGGAAGCAGTGTGGAAACAACACTGGAGAACCCACAAGCAGAAAAGAAAAACAAACGAAAGACCTGATCAAGACCTTACGCTCTAATTGCCCCATTCGCAGCATACCATGATATGGAAGATCGTGGCAACCTTGAGGAGGGAACAAGGAGATTGCTTGGAAAAGATACTTCAAGACCCAAAAGGGAAGATCCCAAATCAAAAGAAAGTGAAAATCTAAAAGAGAGCCATTTGCCAACGAGATGGGTAGGACAAGGTACTAACGGACCAAGATCAGACATGAGGAAAGCTATATCCTGCAAGGACCTATCAGAGAGCACCAAAGCTGGTGGATTTGGATGAGTGATGCGTCTAGCAAGTTGAACTAAGAAAGATAACACTTTGGTGACAAGAAATCTATCTAAAGGATATGTTGGAATAGCTAACCAAGATGTGTGATGGGTGCAAGATGCTGATCAAGGACGAATTGACACGAACGCTGGATAGATACAATGGTACTAAGCTAAAGAGGATGTACAAGCTGATGGACCAAGATATGTTACAAATGTAAAAGTTTGTTCATGTTTTTGTTTTTGTGAGATGGAAATGTTTGTGAAGGATGGGATGTCTATAATAGGTGATAGGTGGATAGGTAGATGGTTTGCGAAAAGCTTAAGTGAAAATGGGGTTTTGTGTGTGCACGTGATAGTATACAAGCTAGGATACAGGATTATTTATAGGCTAGAATATGGTACAAACCTTGGACAAGATTCGGATAGACAAGGTATGGTACAAGATTTACAAGGTATAATACAAGCTTTGGTACAAGATTTACAAGCTATATAGGAGGTATTTACAAGCTCCATCAGATTTTGGATATTTGGTTGGAACACCAAGGGAACAAGCAAGTGTGTCTTATGGGATGGTGGGTGAATGGATGAGGGATAGGATAGTGATAGATAATGGATTAGTCTTTAGTACACAAGGCGCCTAAATTACCAGGTTTTCACCAAGCTACCTATCCAAGGTGCTTGAATTGCCAAGTTTTCACCATTGGATGCTTATTTCTCTTTACTATTTTTTTCTTTTGTATTTTTCAAAAGCTGGATATACCAAGGATCTTCAAGCATAGAACTTCTTGAGATGAATGATGTTAGTAGGATCATTCAAGAGTTCTCCTTCTGGTGTAGATAGCTGATAAGCTCTAGAGCCAAAGGAAGCAGTGACAACATAAGGACCAAGCCATGTAGGTTCAAACTTGCCTTTCTTTTCTTGATCTACTTGGACTTTCATGTTTTCTTTGAGGACCATGTCACCTGGCTGAAAGTTTCATGGAAGCACCTTCTTGTTGAAATTCCTTTTGAGATGAGTTTGATAGACTGTGAGATGATCATAGGCTTGTTGTCACTTCTCGTCTAAGAGATCTAGCTGGTGAGTCGAGCTACTCTATATTCTTCATCTGATATTTTCCCTTGCAAAGATATGCGCAAGGAGGGAAGTTCAACCTCTATAGGTAGTACCGCTTTGGTACCATAGACTAGGGAGTATGGAGTTGTTCCTGTGGATGTACGGAAGGAAGTTCGATAGGCCCATAGGGCTGGATTTATTTGTAGGTGCCAATCACGGCCGGAATCATTGACAACTTTCTTTAGAATTTTGAGGAGGGTTTTGTTAGTTGCCTCTGCCTAGCCGTTACCTTGTGGGAAATATGGGCTAGAAAAGTGGTGATGGATGCAGAGGGAAGTGCATAATTCTTCCATGTTGAGATTTTCAAAGTTACCTCCGTGGTCGGTGAAGATGGTGGATGGGATGCCGAAGCGGCAAACAATGTGGTACAAGATGAACTTGGAGACTTGAACTCCTGTAGCTGAGACTAGGGGGACTGCTTCCACCCATTTAGTGAAATAGTCTGTAGCTGTTATTATCCATTTATGTCCATCAGATGAGAGGGGTGTGATAATTCCAACTAGATCAAGGCCCCAACAAGCGAAAGGCCAAGGTGGTGCAATAGGCTGTAGATCCTGTGCTGGAGCGTGCACAAGATTTGCATGTTGCTAACATGGGAGACACTTTCTGACAAAGTCACAGGAGTCTTCTTCAATGGTAGGCCAATAGTAGCCTGCTCTAAGGATTTGTCACGCTAGGACAATACCACTTTTGTGGGCACCGCAAAGTCCAGAGTGTACTTCCTTTAACACCATCGCGGCCTCATTTTGGTCTAAACATCGAGAGAGAGTATCGTGATAACCCCGACGATATAGGGTATTGGCTATGATAACATAGCGGGATGATTTTTGGATGAGGTTGTGTTGGGTATGTGTGAGGTGAGGGGATATGATACCATCATTAAGGTGAGCATGAATCTCATGGTACCAAGGGGATTTGGGACCAACCAAGATACAAACACGGTTTGAATCCTCATTCACATAGGCGGGTGTGAGGAGCTGCTCCACTAAAAACTTATACTGTGTAGCTGCTTGGGGAATTTCCAAGAGTGAGCCTATAGTATCCATAGCATCTACTACTTTGTTCTGTATTCAAGGCACTTGTGTAAACTGAAGCTTTGTAAAATGTTGGGTTAGCTGATCAACTAGCTCTTTGTAGGGTAATAGCTTTTCATCTTTGGTTTGATATTCATTTAGGGCTTGCTTGATGATGAGCTGAGAATCACCAAAGATTTGTAGCTCAAAAATGTTCCATTCTGCAGCTATCCTTAATCCTGCTATGAGGGCCTCATATTCAACTATATTGTTGGTGCTAGGGAATTGTAGCTTGAAGACTTTTGGAATGTAATCTCCTTGAGGTGTGACCAACAATATTCCTGCCCCTGATCCATGAGATGTGTATGAGCCATCAAAATAAAGTTTCCATGGGGGTTGTTCTTCAATTAGACAGATATGCTCATCTGGAAATTCTATGATCAATGGATAAGCATCTATTAGAGGTGCATCAACTAGGTGATCTGCTATAGCTTGCCCTTTGATTGCCTTTCTATCCACATACTGGATGTCAAATTCACTAAGGAGCATAACCCATTTAGCCAAACGGCCTGTAAGTGTTGTTCTAGAGAGCATATACTTGAGAGGGTCAATCTTGGAGACTAGTTGGATGGTATGACTTAGCATGTAATGGCGAAGCTTTTGAATTGAGAAAACAACTGCCAAACAAGCTTTTTCCATAAGAGTGTAATTGAGTTCATAACCAACTAGGGTTCTACTAATGTAGTAGATGGCTCTTTCTCTGTTGTAGTCATCAAGCTGTGCTAGAAGTGCCCCTAGAGCAGTAGGTGTTGCTGATATGTACAAAATTAGGGGATGACCAGGAACTGGTGGAACCAAGATAGGGGGATTGATGAGATACTGCTTGAGATGGTCGAAGCTGCACTGACATAAAGGATCCCACTTAAAGTTCTCATCCTTCTTCAGTAAATGTGAAAATGGTGTACACTTATCTACAAGCTGGGAGATGAAGCGTCGAACAGATTGGAGCTTTCCTTGAAGAGAGCGAAGCTGTCGCAGTGTCTGGGGAGGAGGCATGTCTAAGATAGCCTTGACCTTCTTGGGGTCGATCTCTATACCTCGTTTAGAAACTATGAAGCCTAGAAGCTTGCCAGATGTGACCCCAAAGACACATTTCTTGGGATTCAACATGAGATGATATTTGGCTAACCTATCAAAGACTTTCTCCAGGTCAGCAAGATGATCCATGAAGGTATGAGACTTGAGCAAGATATCATCCACATAATCCTCCAAAATGTTATGGATGAGATCATGAAAAATGGCTGTCATAGCTCTTTAATAGGTAGCCCCAGCATTCTTTAGGCCAAAAGGCATCATGTTGTAGCAAAAGGTTCCCCAAGGGGTAGTGAATGTTGTCTTATGCTGATCCTCTTCTGCAATCTTGATTTGATTATACCCAGAAAATCCATCCATGAGGGACAAAATTTCATGTCCAGCTGTAAGATCTACAATCATATCTATGTTGGGCAAGGGAAAATCATCTTTTGGACAAGCTTTGTTAAGATCTCTAAAATCAGTGCAGATTTTGATGTCACCGAAAGGTTTAGTGATAGGGACCATGTTGGAGATCCACTCTGATTAGTCAATAGGTCGGATAACCTTAGCAGCTAACATTCTTTCTAATTCAGCTTTGACCAATAATGCCACCTTGGGGTGCATTTTTCTAAGCTTTTATCTGACGGGCTTGATCTTTGGATCAACTGCAAGATGATGAACTACAAGCTTTGGATCAGGTCCTGGCATGTCCTGATATGACCATGCAAATTGGCCAATGTTCTCTCTTAAGACCTCAAAGAGGAGGTCAGCTTGGTCTTTTGATAGGGATGCAGCAATGTGAACAAGTCTGGGGATCTCTAAAGAACCAATGTTGACTTCTCGAGTATCCTCAATTAGAATAAAAGACACCTCTAGTCGATTATCTTGAGGAGGCAATGCTAAATCCTTATGTTCTTCTTGTGGCTCTGGATTTTCTTGCTGAGGGGTTCTCTTCGTTGCCTTAGCTAGTCTTAGATTCACCTTAGTTCAAGTTTTGGGTGTATCAGAACTAGGTTGGGGATTTTCTCCAAAATACCCCGTGGGATCTAGCTTGTAGATATAGGCAGAATTTGGCTTTGTTTTCTTGTGAGGAGTTTCAGCTCCCATGAATCTTAGAAGTGCCTCCTCTGATGTGAACTCATCGATGTGTATGACACTTGGTTGGTCCCAATCTATGAGTTGTGGATGGGCGAGTGGTAGGTCAATGAGGTGGATGGATAGTTCTTGGAGAACAGAGTCTCCGAGGAAGATTTGGTCTAGGATATCGTCGTAGGATCTCTTTTCAACTTCCTCAGGAATGTCTTCGATTTCGACAAGGTTGTGGTGAATGTTCGAAAAAGTGTGACCATTCTCATTGGTGCTCCCAGTTGTGGGTATGCCAAAGCCAAGACCTGACTTTGATTCCCACTTGTGTGTGTCGATGGGGCACTGCATGCCTCTTTCTTCTGGTCCTAGACCACCACCTTGATAGTTCCATTTGTCAGTGATGAGCTTATGTTCTTGGGGATACTTTTGGCTGAAGTGATCAAGGTGTGCTTGATTTCTTTGAGGTGCATCCTTATGTAACCATTTGTTGATATCTGGAGTGAGCTCCTCATGAAGAGGGATTTTCGAGGATACAAAGGTTGTTGGGCCAAACTATTTGTATCGAGGAGGTGGAATCTCCTTAGCTTTGTGATATGTCAATCGTCCATGGGCATGTGGATCAAGTGGGAGTGCCCCGATAGCAAATGCATCTGATAGACTATGCTCTCCACAACCTTTGTTAATTATCTTCACGGTAGATAGGGTAGAGGCGAGGATGGTTTCTGGGTCATTATAAGTGTGGGATGAGCTGGCGATGGATGTGCCGATATCAATTCCAGGGCAATGGTTTATATATGAAGCTTCAATCGCATTGCAGTAAGCAAAGGGTTCTGGATCGGCATGGATGGTTACCTCAGTGCCTTGATGTGGAAATTTGACGCACTGATGGTAAGTGGATGGAACGGATTTCATGGCATGAATCCATGGGCGACCGAGGAGGATGTTAAATGGTAGGTTTAGATTAATAACATGGCAGAGTGTCTCTTGGATGACTGGCCCAACCTTGATTGGCAGCAAAATAGTTCCTTCTATGGCTCTTTCCAAGTTGTCATAAGCTTTGACGGTGATAACCTCACTGATGATACCTGCCTCAGTATACCCAGCTTGTTTTATGAATTTTAGGGTGCAAATATTCAAGGCTGATCCATTATCTATCATTACTCTTTTCATAGCAAAGTTTGATACCATGATGGCTATGCGAAGTGGAAGGGTGTGATCTGGCTCGACCACGGGTATGTCGGTGGGTTTGAACGATAGGGCACATGAGGATGAGAGGTGTCCAACAAGATTACGAAAATTAGTAGCATTGATATCAGAAGGGACACGAGATTCTATGAGAGCACTGTCAAGGATGTTCTTGTACACAGGACTAGTGCGAAGAAGGTCTAAAATGGAGATTTGGGCTGGCATGTTCCCAAGGTGTTCCAAGATATTGTACTGGCTTTTTGATGGAGCTGATGGTGTTGGTGTAACAGGTGGGCCTGCGATGTTAAATTGTGCTCTTCGAGTGGTGACTGCACACTCATTATTTGGTCCTTGGATATTGATAACATTGACGAAAGGCTCCTCCTCAGATATACAACCTATAAGGCTACCATAGTCTATATAGGATGAAGTGTGGTCATTGTTCTTCCCATGCTGTTGGTTTGGCTGACGGTTGTCGGTGTTGTTGTTGTTGGTTTGGATAGGTGCTTTTCCAAGATTTTGCTTGTGTTGTGGAGGAAAAGCATTTTGATAGATCTGTAAGCCTGCATTGGGAGAGGTTTGGGCACCAACAGTGATTTCCTTCTGATCAATGAGGTCCTGCACATAGTCTTTCAGTTTCGTGCATCTGAGGGTAGTGTGACCTTTTACCTTATGAAATTTTCAGTACTCATTATCTTTGTACCATGCAGCTTTGCATTGGCTTGGGTCAATTTGCTGGGTAGGAGAAAATTTGATGAGGTTTTCCTTGACTAATTTCTCAAAAATGACATCCAATGGCTCACCAAGGGGTGTATAGTTTCTAGGTGTAGGTTGGAATCTAGGCTTTTGTCCTGCAGCTACATTGATGGCATTAGCTTGATTGCTAGACCCTTGGAAGTTGGGTCTTGGATTTTGGTTTTGATAGCTTTGGTTATTCTGTTGTTGGTAGTTGATAGCTTGTTGATTGTTTGGTTGATATGGTGGGTTGGACTGGTTGTGAGAAGGACCAACAATATTCACATGTCTGGTGTCAGTGATGCTATCTGTTGCAACGTGCTTGTTTTTGTTCCAATACCTAGACTTGTCATTGGAATGTGATTGATTTTGGTTGGCTTCCTTGTAAATCTTGACCACACCATCTTTAATGAGTCCTTGCTCAAGGATCATTCCTTTCTCTTTGATATCTTTGTAGGTCTGCAAACAGTTCATGGTCATGTGGTGAGCCAAGCTAGGATGGGCATTATCAATAAACATTTTCACCACATGGCGTTCTGGCAAGGTGCAGGATATGCGGGTGGTAAGGGTTTGCCATCTTTGCAGGTATTCGGCAAGGCTTTCTGCACCTCTTTGCTTGGTGTGGACAAGATCAACTATTGATAGCTCTGTTTCAACAAGATGGGCATATTGGGCTACAAATGCCTCAGATAATTTAGGAAAGTTTTTAATTGTGCCATAGGGGATTCTATAAAATCATTCAAGAGCTGGTCCAGCCAAGCTTTTGGGAAAAAGGTGCAAGAGGAAGACATCATTGTATGCTACGTCCTGGCAGTGCATGTAAAATTCTTTGATATGTGTGACAGGGTCTCCTTTTCCTCTGAATTTGTCAAATTTGGGTACCTCAAAGTGTTTGGGAAATGGTTTCATGGTAATGGCTCTGTCAAATGGGTAAGGACACACATTCTCAAACTTGAATGTCTTCGGATCATTCCCTTCTTGGATGGCTTTCAAAGCTATCTTCATTTGCTCCCATTCTGAATGGATAGGTGATGGTTGGGGTGCCCCCAATGTAGGAGTGCCTTGAGGTAGGTATGTGCTGGATGGGGCCACTGAATATGGATGGCTATGAGGGATTTGCTGATAGGGATTGTACATTATTTGGGCAACTACATGGTGGATGACAGGTTGCTGAGGGGGAGGTGGTGCATATTGCTGCATGTGCTACGAGGCTTGCTGTTGATATGGGATTTGAGGTTGGGATTGAGGAACATAAGCTGGCTATGGGATAAATGGATTGCTTTGTGGAGGTAAGGTATAAGATGGTTGAGAGGCTTGGGGAAAGGATCGGGGGGCTTGTGGGGTTTGACCAATATATGCGGGTTGTGCCCCCATTTGGGATGGTATCTACAAATAATTGGTGGTTGGCTGGGGTGGTGGATTACCTCCTAGAAGTGGCATTGAAAAGTAGTTGGTAATTGGAGGTAATAGATTAGTTTGTGGTGGAGGTGGTGGGAATTGAAAGCTTGGGAATGGAACTGATGGGGTTTGATAGCTTTGTGGTTGGATTTGGAAGCTTGGTAGAGTGGTGGCAAGGGCTGGGGTCACTTGGGAGCTTGGTAGAAAATTGGTAGTAGCTTGTGGGATTTGATAGCTTTGTGGAGTGAGGGTAGTAGCTTGTAGATTTGTGGCTAATGGTATTGAGCTCCCAAGACCTAATGGAAATGATGGGATTGTGCTTTGGGTTGTAGTGAACAAGCTGGGGGTGATGAAAGGTTGATTACTTGGCCCCATGGGTGGCATCCCTATTGTATATTGCTGAGGTTGGCCAAAGATGCTAGCACTGATTTGGGAGATGGGTGGATTTGGAAGGCTGGGTTGGGGAGCAGCAGTAACAATAGTGAAGGGGGTGAACGGTGAGCTATTTTGGGTAAAGGGGGTTTGGAGCGGAGAGGTATGAACCAAGGATGGAGTGGTGGTGGCTGCGTTGGCTTGCAGCATGGAGATTTCAACTTTGGTGGATGATGGTATGTTTGGGTCTGTTGGATCATATGGATTGGCTAGAGGCTCTTCTTTTGGCATATATTGAGGATAATTTGGATCATAAGAGCCTATGGGTGGTGGTAGCTGCCCAAACAATGGGTGAGATGGATCTGATAATGGAGGGGGTCTTCCAAAGTCAAAGGTTCCTACATTTTCCCTTCGAAAATCAGCCATGATTGTCTCTTTGTTCTTGTCTATAATGGCATTTACCAATACTGCATTTCTTGGTTGGTTCATGAAAGCTTCAATGTTAGTACATGATGACATAGCTTTCTCTGGGCTGAAGGATGGCTGAGTGCTCAAGGGGGGTGAGGCTGTTCAATCCAAATGATAGGGCTCCATTGTTTCTTTCTTCTTGGCTAAGCGAGTGACGAGTGGCATGAAAAATGCTCCTAGGGATGAGATGCAATAATGATGATGGATGCAAAAGGGGGAAGGCTTCTCTATGCAAATGATTTCCTAGGTTAAGGCAAAGCTATATGAAAAAACCTAAGGAGGATTGGGTTGGAGATTCTAACTTCAAAGATATGTTGCCAAAGCACGAAAGGTCTACTTTCCTATGTGCAAGCTTGGTGGTGATTGTGTCAACTTAAGGATAGACTGATGATCCTTTAGGAAGAACACGAGATTGACCACTTGTGGATCCCAACCTTTAGCTCAAGGTGATGAGGGATAACAAGTGACAAAGCTGGATTACCCTAGACAAAGCTCTATGAAAGGGATAACCTTGGTGAGATTGATGGATTTGGAAGATTTTAGGAGTGGCAAAATTTTGGCAAAAGTGACAACAATTTTGAAGGCTTGGATGTGAGGTTTTGATTGCTGGCTAGATGGTTTGATTCTAAATGCGATGGATGAGCTAATAATGCTTAAGGGGATAACCTAAGATGGCTGGATTTTTTACAAAGATGACTCTAAAGTGAAGCTTATCCAAGAAGATGTGGAGAAACAAGGGTGTCTAATCATAGAAATCATGCCTAGTTGGTAAGGCATAAGCAGGATTAACTCCTGGATGTTGGCTAAATTTGATGTTGCGCTCTAACCAGGCCTCTTGAAGTGCTTCGTCGGTAGCTTTGTCCTCTGCTTTGTGGAGTTTGGCAATTTGTGGGCTTGGTGTTATTTCTTTTCTCTTGGCTGAAAGTTCTTGGTATGCTAGAGATGGTTTGAGTTTAACTTTGTGGAACTTCTATTTGGGTTTGGGTTGCTCTGACATCAATTCTTGAATCTTCTTGGCTTTGAGAGATCTTGGTTGTTTTGCTTCAACTCATTCAACTTCTGGAATAGGCAGTGACTACGCTAAGTATGCCTTAAGCTAGGATTGACCAAGTTTGGCAAACATTCATTCAACAAATAAAAGACCAAGCAATAGATAGAAACAACCAGATAGAAGTTTTTGATTCTCAAAAAGTGATACTTGTGCCAAGGAGTGTGTATGTTCTACAAATGTTTTGATCAGTCACCTCAAACACATTAACATCCTAGATGGTCGTCTACAAGGCTGACAGTTGGTTTAGCTAAGGAGTCCTCGATATACCCAAGATACGTGAGGCCCAAATCCGTAGATGAGACCAAAAAGATGTCACACAGCCGAGAGGAGCGGTAACCCACTTCTCCTCTTTCACTTCTCAAGGGTATAAAGTTCCTTGAGGCTTAGCTCGAGTGACAAAATCTTGATCCCAAGAGAGGTGTCTTTCAATTCACCTCTCAATTCTTATACTCTGCCAGAACGCTAGAGTTGAGGTCGTCCAAGGGGTGATGAAATCCCCAAGCAGGCCTCCTAAAAAGAAACAAGGTTTTGGATCCTAATCTTATTCACTCAAGATGGCCTCGAAAGACGACAAGGGGAGAGAAGACTTGGATGACCTTGGGCTAAAAAACACGCTTGTTCTTTTACCAACTGACTCTTATGTGTGCTAATCTAGACTTTGCAAGCACTCATGTTTAAGAGACAATGTTCAATTCCAACTTGAAGCACCAACAAAAGTAAATCGATCGAAGAATGCAAACAATAAGAAGAGTTAGGGTCAACAAAAGAAAACTCACGCGCCCAGAGGCCCTCCATGTCAAGTATCGATTAATTTTCTTTAAGGCATTCAAGATTGAGTGTGAGTTTGTTTTAAGTCCAAAACAAAAGTGTGTGAGATTCGATTTCAAGCACGTGCCCGGAGGCTCTCCACGTTAGTTGTTGTTCAATTTTAGTACCCAAACTTGAAGTGTGATCGATTTAATCTAGAGTTTTGATCATTTAAAATTTTTGATAAAGTTAAAGCAAACATTCAAAGACCAAGTGAGTGAGTTAGATTGTGGAACATTTAACACCTTTTTCAAGTAGACCCATCCCCATAAATGGCGTTGAGATTGCAACCAATGGTTAATATTTGATGGGTGATTAGAAAAGAGGTGAGTCCAAGGAACTACTCAAATTAATTTTTGCAAATTTGTATTTTAACTTAACAAGGTTTTTTAAATGTCCAAAAATCAAACTTTACCTAGATTGCATGTGGAAAAGAGATTTGTTTTGTTCAATTTTTAGAAGCTCCAAATTAAGTGTTTGATATTGCAATGGTTAATTGATCCTTAGAATTCAAGATTGGATTTTTTGTTTTAATCATGCATTCAAAGAAAATTTTATTTTAATCCATGGCATTCAAGAGTGATTTTAGCAACATGCATTCAAAGACAAGTGGTTAAACATTCAAGTGTTTTCTTTTGAGCATTCAAGATTGTGATTTTGTGTGTTGTTTTAAGAACTTTGAAGTGATTTTTTTTAACCTTAGATCATTCAAGATTGTTTTGGACTCAAAAGTGAAAATGACTCTTTGGACTTTGGTTTTCATTCAAGATTTTGTGTTCTAGTTTGCATATTTTAAGCTCAAAAATGATATTCCTAGATTGTTTTGATGCATGAAAAACCTAAGAAACATTCAAGATTTTGCAATAAGAAATTTTTTTGGAAAAAATAACAAAGCTTTTAGGAAAATTTTTGGCAACCATTTTGGACTCTTAGTTTTCATGAGATTTTTTAAAAGAACTTTAGTGTGCACTTAGTGTTGATTTTGAACCTTTTGAAATGGAAACTTGAAGTTCTTTTTAAATTCCCAAAAATGAAGTGTTCCTAATTTTGCATGAATGCATCTAAAACCTTGATGTTGCAAGGATGCAAATGATTAGATTGGTTTAGTTTCACTTGTTAAAAGATTTTTTCTTTTTTACAAATTTTTAATTTTTCAATGGATTTAAGTATGATTTGGGGGTTCATTTTAAGCACTAAAAAGAAGTGTGTATGATTTTGCTTCCTTAAAAAAAAATGGCCAAGATCTTCCACAAGAAGAAGAAGAAGAAGTAGATGGAATAAGAAGAATATAGACAAGAAGAGGAAGAATAATTTCAAGTTCTTTGTCCACATATAAGCTTGAAAAATCTGCAAACACTATGAGATAGATTATGAGTTCCTTTGTCTTCTTCATGCTCATGTGAACCTACAAAACCAATTTATATAATCCTACCAATCACAAAAACAAGAAAAATTAGCCAAAATCAGCAAATGACATACAAAACTTGACTAAAAAAGCTAATGAAGATGACCCATGCAGGGTCCCACCGGGCGTGCCAAAATGTATATGAGCAATGTTAGTATGCTAATAGAAACCAAATTTAAATAAAGCTTCTACAAACTAAACAAAATTCATAAACTTCAAGATAGACTAAGATGAGCTCTCAATTGAAAATATGAGCCATTAATGGGCTCTCTCAATGAGAAGCTCTCTTGTTGAGTGGCTTTATCTAAATGGATAGGATGTATGCTCAATATGCTTCCAAAGGCTTCAATGGATGATTGTGGATTTTTGGTGTGGATAGATGGCTTTAGTATGGATTTGGCTCTCAAAATAGCATTATAATTTTACTTCATGGATTGTGTTATTTTGCAAAGGGGAAGGATCCAATTTATAGGCAAGAGGCTTGAGGGATTGAGGGCTAAGATGCAAGGATGGGAAAAAGCTCATGGAGGGCTCAGATTGCATGAGAAGAGAGCACATGGATTGTGCTTCCTTATAGCCAATCAAGGAGTGACACATGTCACATGGTGAGAGGATGGAAGAAAGGGGAAGGATGAGTCAACAAAGGAGGCTCAAGGGATAAAATCTTCATAAAGACCCTCATAATGACTTGTAAGAGCAATAAAAGGGCTTGTAAGAGTCATTTATGACCTAGTGGACTTCATAAAGTTTTATGGTTGAGATATTTTGAGGGTGATGAGAGCAATTTCGACTTGGACTTGATTAGGAAGGTTTTAAGCTTGTTTAGACTTGTGCAAATGATTAGAGGATGGATTAGGATGGTTGAGGATTAGCTTAGGGATAGGCAAGTGGATGGCATTTAATGAGGGTGGGTGAAGGAGGAGATATTTGTTAACTTTGGCTTGGGTTAGTAAGTTTTAACCCATGTTTAGAGAATGTGACAAGGTTAGGAGGGGATTAGGATTAGGTTTAAAGACATCTTCTAGAAGAGTCTAGACTTTGGATGAGGATAAAGACTTTCTAGAATAGTCTAGAATTTCTTAGGATGAGGATGAAGACTTTCTAGAAGAGTCTAGAACTTCTTAGGATGAGGATAAATTAGATTTTTAGGAAATAAATAAAATTTTATTTATTTCAAGGGTTTGGGTTGAGGAGATATTTATTAAAACTTTTTTAATAAACATGAGGATTAATATTTAATCTTAATTAAATATTTTGAGTTGGGATTAGGGGTAGGAAATGATGAGATTAGCCTTTAATCGAAATTAAAGAAGGATTAGAAGATTTTGGAAGAGGTTATTGGTCATAAGGAAATTGGCCAAGTTTTGGGAAAAAAATAATTTTTTTATTTATTTTAGGATTTTTGGTCAATTTATTAATTAAATAATTAATAAATAAGGAAATAATGTTTAAATAAGATTTAAACATTTTTGGGAGGGATTCCTTAATTAAATATTTTTAATTAAGATAAAGGGATTTAACGGCATAAAAATTAATTAATTAATTAATTAAATAATTAATTAATAAATGATGATGTCATCAGGGATTTTTTCAAAAAATAAAAATACTTTTTTTTAAAAGGATTTTTAGGTGTCTACAGTGATAATGAACTTATGTCCATTGGAAGAGGTTGGGTGAATCTGCCCCACCAAGTCGAAGGCCCATTGTTGAAATGGCCATGTTGTAGTAGATGGAATCATCTCTCTGGCTAGAGCGTGAATGAGATTCCTATGTAGCTGACACTGCTTGCAGGACCTAGCATACTTAATAGCTTCTTGCTCTATTTTGGGCCAGTAGTAACCAGCACGAAGGATTTTGTGAGCTAGTGTCAGGTCATTGGAATGAGATTCGCAAATGCCTTTGTGAACATCAATTAGTGCGCGTTTGGACTCGTCGGGTTCTAAACACCTAAGGAGTGTTCCATTGAAGCCTCTCTTATATAGATCGTCAGCAATAATGACATAATGTGAAGCAGTACGAATTAGGTAACATTTCTCATTCCGGGTCAGACCTTTCAGAATGGTTTGATTACGAAGGTAGGAATAGATGTGATGGTAGCAAGATGATTCTTGTCTTATAATAGAATAGATCATCCTGGAACCAGGTGTGTCATAGGCTGGGTAGTGTAACGCTTCCACCAAGAACTCGTGTCAGAGATCATTTTCTGGCATTTGTAGCAGGGAGGCCAGAGTGGCCATGGCATTAGCCACTTTATTATCTGTGCATGAAACTTGTTGGAAGGTGATGTGTGCAAAATACTTCGTCAAGTCATCAACCATGCATTTGTAAGGAATTAGTTTCTCATCCTTTGTTTGATACACATTATTTACTTGGTTGATAATAAGACGAGTCACTGAAGATGTCCAACTGATCTACTCTCCATTTAGCTGCAATTTTCATACCATTGATCAAAGCTTCATATTCAGCAATGTTATTTGTACAAGGAAACATAATCTTGTATGCTTTGGGCAATGAGTATCTCTGTTGTGTAATGAAGAGTAATCCAACACCTGATCCTTGTTGTGTGAAGGACCCATCGAAGAACATAACCCATGTATGGTGAGTGAGTGTTAGAACTGACTTAGCTGGAAAATCAATGTTTATTGGTAGAAGACTTTTTATGGGTGCCTCGGCTAGCTAGTTTGCAATTGCCTATCCCTTTATAGCTTTGCATTCAACATATTGGATGTCAAACTCACTTAGTATCATGACCCATTTAGCCAATCTTCCTGTGAGAGCTTCCTTACTAAGCAAGTACTTTAATGGATCTATTTTAGCCACAAGCCATGTAGTGTGGGCAAGCATGTAGTGTCTCAACTTTTGGGAAGAAAAGACAATTGCCAAGCAAGCTTTCTCAATAATGCTATAGTTTTTCTCATAAGAGACCAATGTTTGGCTCAAGTAATAAATAGCACTTTCTTTGTTGTCATTGTCTTCCTGAGCCAACAGGATTCCCACGGATGTTTCAGTGGCTGAAATGTATAAAAACAAAGGCTTCCCATGCATAGGAGGCATCAGGATTGGTGGATTGACAAGATATTATTTGATCTGTGTTAAGCTTTGCTCACAATCCTTGCTCCAATTGAATTTCACACCCTTATGTAAGGTCTTTGTAAAGGGTTGTGATCTATCCGCCAATTGTGAAATAAGCCTGCGAATAGATTGAAGCCTTCCTTGTAGTCCTCTCATTTGACTGATGTTTTGAGGTGGTGGCATGTCCTTTATTGCTTGTACTTTCTCTAGATCTACTTCAATTCTTTTTGCAGAAACAATATATCCTAACAATTTCCCTGATATGACACCAAATGCGCATTTCTTAGGATTGAGCTGAAGATTGAATTTTTTCATATGATCTAGGATGGGACCCAAATCTTGTAGATGAGTATTGCGTTTAGCGCTTTTGACCAAGGTATCATCAACGTAGTCCTCCATGGTTCTATGCATCATGTCATAAAAAATTGTAGTAACAACTCGTTGATATGTAGCACCAGCATTGTTTAAACCAAATGGCATCACATTCCAACAAAAGGTTTCCCATGCACATGTGAAAGGCTTTTTCTCCTGGTCTTGTAGCGCAATTTTTATTTGATTGTATCCAGAAAAATCATCCATAAGTGAGTACTTTTCATAGACAACCGTCATGTCTATGATCATATCAATATTAGGGAGTGGAAAGTCATCTTTAGGACATGCCAAGTTAAGATCACGAAAGTCTATACAAACTCTGATAGATTTATCGTGCTTGGATACAGGAACAATATTGGATATCCACTCAACATAATCAATTGCACAGATGAAACCAGCCTTTAGAAGTTTCTCCAATTTTGCTTTGACGAGCAATGCAACATGAGGGTGCATTTTTCAAAGCTTATGTTTAACTAGTTTGATGCCTAGTGCTATGGACAAGTGATGCATGATAAGATCAGGATCCAATCCTAGCATGTCAAAATATGTCCAGGAAAAATTTATTTTCTTTTCCTTGAAAAAGAAAATGAATTGTTCCTTCTCTTCAAGTGACAGTGACTGTGCTAGATGTATCACATGAGGATGTTCTTTTGTGCCCAAGTTAATTGACTGTGTCATCTCTATTAACACTGATGATCTCTCTTGAAAGTGACTGGGAAGGACATCAAATATCTCATCCGCGGGTGCCTTAGAGAGGTTTTCACCCTTAGATATGTCTTTTTTTTTTACTTTTTTGGGATCCGACACTGCCACAATGTGGTTTTCACCATCGGACCTCTTGCATTTTTTATTTTTAATTATGTGACTGAGATATTTGATGTCAGCTTCAGTCATGTTGATACTCTACTCATTGGTGGAAGACGTTACAGGTTCGATAGTGTTTAGGTAACAGGCAACAGCATAGTCATTTTGGAACATGAGGACTTTGTTAGATGCATTGGGGTTCCAATCTATAAGCTCAGGATGTGCGAGTGAGAGAGTAGTGGCTGGTTCAATTGCATTCACAGTATAGTCATTAAGTGCGTGGACCAAAAATTTGAGACCTATGGCAACCTCATCCACAGGTGTATTCAAATGCCTCAGAGTATGAATGTTAGTAATTGACGACTCTAGGACACTAGTTGAATTAGACCCCCGTGACCTAACCTTAGACGTTTCACCCACTTCGATTTGATTTTCATAGACATGCACTTGGTCAATGTCTTTATCAGTAGTTGCTTTTGAAAGATTGTCAAACTCATATTCATGAGAATCGGTGCTACATGGTGAGAGACTATAGAACTCCCCAATAGTGATAGGGACATACTCTCCTTCAGCCTCTGGATTCTTACACAAATACTCAATATGGCATGACTGACTAGATTCTCCCTTTTATGAATGATATTTGAGTTGCTCAGTATTGTCCTTAGAAGAATCACTAGTATCATCCACAGTGCTAACACGTGGCACAAAGTCATTTGGCTCATCAAAGAATTTAGCGAGATCATAAGGAATAGGATGAGGGTAGGAATCCTCATCATCAGATTCTTCCTTGCAAGTACCTGACTCAGATTGTGACTCATTTTCAAATGAACTCTCAGGTACGGGTATGAATTTATTGGATCCCAAATGGAAAGGGACCTTCTTAAACTCTAGGTCAGTTGTGTCATTGTTACTTCAAGCTATTGCTTTGATAGGATCTATTAGACCATTGTTA